>CATIWM010392887.1:0-26625 GCA_949671775.1 Mallotus repandus
TAAGGAGAAAATGAGGAATTTAAAGTTGAATTGTCAAAACTTCCAAAAGCTTCAAGCCAATTGCAAGCCATGTTTGAGCCATGCAGAGCCAAATTACATTTTGATGATTAGGAAGCCGTGTGATGATTAGGAAGTCTCCTAGTTTGCAAATTAAGAAGATTTGAGGCCAAAAAGGACTCTCCCTAACCATAGTTCTATATAAAGGAAATTAAAATGTCTTTTGAAGGTGCAGGAAGAAGAAGAGAGACACAGAGGCAACATACAGAAACGACTAAAGGAAGATCAACAATTGATACACAACTTTATTTTTATCTTTTTGTTTTTCTTTATATTTTGTTCATGAATTTTTCTATAGCCATGTGTGGCTAATTTTCTTTTAGAATCTTGGTTAGGAGTAGCTATTCCATTATATGAATTGAACAGAAGTACTTTTATTTGATTTGAATTTCAGTTAATTCTTTGTGTTGCAATATTATCCAGTTATCATTCCAGGCCTATTTGATTGCTTGTTTATGGATAAATTCATCAACGAGAGTTAGGGGAATTTATTAGCTTAAGAACACTTAGAACTTAGATCACTCGACCATGAGAGTAGGCGAGCTCTTTGAGGAGTCACAACAGTTTAATCACGGTGACGAATTAATTGCTAAAAGTCTTAATGAGCTAGGATTAACTTATTAATCATAAGAGTAGGTTAGATTTTAATCCTTGCATGTTTAATTGAACTTGAGAGAGTCTTTCGGTAATTTAGAGCAATTACCCTTAACTGAATTCAAAAGATTATTTATTTTATAATGTGTTTAAGATTAGAATGGAATAGTGAAACTAAACCTAGATTCTAAAGTATTAAATATCTGATTTCAGTTTAGTTTCTTTTGTTGTTATTTAAATTTTATAATTACTCAAATTCTTCTACTCGGTTTGCTAGCTAAGTTATAGGTAAAAATAATTGGTGGTCAATATATAGTCTTTGTGGGAATAATATCTTATGTGCTACAATCACGACTCGTGCGCTTGCGAGTTTTGAGAGCAACAATATTTAACCAATCTTTCCCTTAACCTTCATGATTCATTTCTTATGATGCATGTTCAAAGGTAAATTACATTATTTGGACCCAAAACATGTAATGAGACAATTTAACCTCTAAATGCTGCTCTTTACCCATATAGTTCACCAAAGACAATCACTTGGCGATTATAATGCTAAGGACTATCACGCAATATATGCATTATATCTTTTTTTTTACCTTAAATTCACAAATAAAGAGATTCTGCCCTACTTCCTCCAGAGTAAAGCCTTGAGATAACCTCCAACCACCTTTCAAAGCTCCGAATAAAGCCTTTAAATCAAAAGGTTACCTAATAGTAATCTTCCAACCAAACACCTTGATTTTATATGGGTTATCATCACCATCACATACCCTAAATCAACCTCCTCCTCTTCATCCTTTGTTAATGAAAGTTCTTTCCAAACTCCTCTAACTCATGAGCCATGGAAACTCCCACTAAGTTAGAAAAGGATAACAAGCATGAAAACAAGAAAGGAACACGACAAAAAACAAGAAAAAACTCTACTAAGGGAAGAAACTAACCTTAAAATTAGGAAACCCTAGTTTTTAGCAGAGAGAAAACACTTAGTTACGGAACTAATATTAATCATTATCTCTCAGTGTATTAAATGTTATAAAAATGAAAAATTTTTATTTATAAATGATGTCGATTATAATTTTTTGTATATTTTAAAATTATACATAAAAAATTTAGCCATATGATTATTATGCATAAAAATAAAGTGATGTTTGTTATTATTTTCAATTAACCAAATAAAAGTTAAAAAATTCACAATGTAATTAATTTTTTACGAGTTCAATATTTTTTCTGACTGTATATAACCAAAATATGCTCATAAAGTTGTCATAAAATACCTAAATTCATAAATGCAATGTTAATATTCTAAAAAAAAAAATGCAATGTTATTAGGCTAACCAATAAAATTTGTGGATATTTATAACATTTCTCTTGCAAGCCTTATGGATTGAAGGAAACGTATCATCAATATCTTATTAACTACGTTAGCAACTGAAAAAGATAAGCTGAATGCGTCCTCCAAATATTTAGTATTTATTTTTTCTCATATGATAATAAACTAAATTAATTTATACATTTTTGCAATCAAAAGATTGTTTAGCATAGTTGTTTAATGCAGCTAATAGGTGTTCAATTTAAAATATTGTTTGGTTATATTTTTTAAATATTACCTTAAAATACTTATCAATTATTATTACTATTTATAAATAGCTCCTACTTATTTAAATATAATTATGTAATTATTTGTAACTATCTAAATATAATCATGTGATTATTCCAATATACTTTTTATATTTTTATAATATTAACTCTTTTGTCCATATTGTTTTAATTAAGATTTTTTAATCAATTCTTGTTTAAATATACAAATTTACTATATTTTCATGTATTAGTTTTTTATACATATTTCGATTATATACATATTAGATGTATTTTTAAATGAATATAGTAGAAATATATCATATACTTTTATTGCATTAATTATATTATTCTTATTATTCAAAATCTATAAATAAATTTTTTATATAAAAATTAATAACTTAATTTAATACACATATCATATGCATTATAATTTGAACATATAAATGATGAAAATAAATATAACACCTTAATTTTTTTTTAAAAAAACTAACTAATATATATAATGTTCATTAAATAAATGAATAATGACAACTGTAAAATGTTTTTTAATATTAATTAACTATTAATTACAGTTTAGTCAAGTAGGTCCCAAAAACAATTACATGCATACATTACATCTTTATGGTTTTATTAGAATAAATTGACTATTAAACTACTTTTTGCTAGCCGATAAACTTGCATTATTATTTTGATAAGAATTATTTGTTCTAATAAAATTGCTTTCAATATAAAGTCAATTGTTGTAAAACAGCCTTTACATCATGTTTGGTTCAATTTCACGAACTAATTTATTTTATTTTTAAATAAATTTTTATTAATTAAGTGTATTTGGTTCAAAATGAATAGTTTGTAAAATTCATTTCAAAGTAACTTCCATATTTTGTTATATCATATTTAGTATAAATCAAGAATTCAACTTAATTTTTAATTTTGGTCAAAAAATATTCTTTCAAACAGAAAGATAATTTTAAAAATAAAAATAATGAGGGAAAATTTTAGTTATTTTGAAATATAGATATAAAAGTTGTGAAATTTATTTGAAAATTTCAACCATTTTGTTAGAATTTCATCTAGTTATAATCAATTCCACAAATTTAAAATTTTGGAATTGCAAATGAATTCTACAACATGTTCATTTAAACCAAACACACATCATTTGAAATTGTAAATGAATTCCACAAAAATTTGTAAAATTCATTTATAGCAAAGTCTTAAATTTTTTAAAACCAAAATTTACAAACCGCTACCAAAAATTATTTTAAACTACTAATATAGTTGTTGCAAAATTGATACAAACCCACTAGACGACTTGCTCTAGGTTCCCGTTCAACATAAATTCAAAACTCATACTCTCAAAGAAAGTTCAAATCAAGTTCCAATTCAAACATAGGAAACATTCACCTCATGTTTAGTTAGTCTAAACAACCAAAACTATATAAAAAATTTGACCTTTTGAATCCATCACAAATAAGCAACACAGGTTATAAAGAAGACGCCACAATCTATTATCTGAAAAATATATTGATAAGTAAAAAAGGTTGTTCAAATTCTTACTAGGATAAAGGCCAAATTGACTCAAGCCCAAAACTTAAAAGTTGTAGCCCTTGATGTTAGTTCTAAGCAGCATCTTGAATCGGTCCATTTGGATCTATATTGAGTGAGATACGATCCATTTACTAATGTATGTTAAGTTTGCCAGTTTTGTACACGACCAGATAATATTTCATTATTTTAGCCCATGAAAATGATCGAATTAACCCTAATGTTCCTCATCAGAGTTGTAGCTCTCTGTCTTCTTTTTCTATAGCCTTTTTAATCACCTCAATCCAAGTTTTATAGAATGAGTCATGACCAAAATACTGAAGTATGCTACACAAAATATAAATTTATACAAATTAATTTTATCTTAAATAAAAGTTGACTTGATAGGATGAACTAATATTAAAATCTTCCTCTTTGTAATCTAGGATCATATCAAAAATATCATTTAGAGGATTTACTAATTATTGCACCAAAATAATCTTAAAAAATAAAAACAAATTTGTTGAAAAAAAAAAGAGCATTGCATTAAATCAACTCTAAAGGCTCCAAATTTTTATTTATAAGATTTATTGGTTAATATTTTTATTTATAGAGATTTTAAATTCAAATTTTTTACATTCCTTATTTACTAATATTAATGAAATTTTATTATTTTTAGAGAAAATTGCATTTTCTTCCCCGAAATTTGACCTAATTAATACTTGCCTCCTTGTTTAAAAGTTGAGCATTTACCTCCATCAACTTTTATTCCGTTAACATTTGAGGACTTCCGTTAGGGTTACAACATTTTCTCCATTAAGTGCTTTGTAAAAGACTAAATACCATTTCAAACAGTTAAAAACTATAATTAATTGTAAAACACTAATAATTTTTTAATCCTTTACATGTAGTAACATTATATACATACTTTCTTCACTTGCTAATGATATGGTTCATAAAAAAAGAACCATATTATTATTATTTTATAGTTAAGCATAGTTTTTTACTTTTTGAAAGGATATTTTAGTCTTTTTTTATATAGCACTTAACTGAAAAAATGGTTTAAGCCTAACATATTTTTTTAAATGTTAACGGAATAAAAGTTGAGAGAGATAAATGTTTGACTTTTAAATAAGAGGAAAATAAGGGTTAATTAAGTCAAATATCGAAAAGAAAATACAATTTACTCTTATTTTTACGATGAATGATTAAAAAAATGAGCTATTCTTATTATCAGGATTCATTGAATAATAATAAAAAAAAAATGTTAGGTGCCATAGATCGTTGATTGAATAACAATTATGTTGAAGATGAGGAGACAAGAAGATAATATATTGAGCTTAGAAATGTTTCCATGTTTTAATCCAGCACATCTTTGCTAAATTTTGAAACTTGAAATCGACCAAACGTTGACCAATCCACCAACCCGTAATGTCATTGTGGTGTCTTCTAGTTCTTCTTCTTCTGTTTTTTTTAATAAAGGTCAATTTGGTCCATGAACTTTTTGCTCAGGATCAAATTAGTCTTTTTATACTTTTTTGAGTTAATTAGTACTCAACTTTGAAATAAAGGTCAAGTTGGCTCCTAAAAATTACATTTAGCTCCTTATAATTGACAAATTTACAAAAGAACCTCTATATATTTACAAATACCTCCTAATATTTTAAATAGCTACAAATTAGTCATTATTCTAGTAAACTAAAATTTTTAATTAAAAAATTATTTTAAAATAATTTTAGTATTTTGAAACTTTAAATTTTAATTTATTTATAAATTAATTTTATTTTAAAATTATAGTTGGTTCTCAAATTTATTTGTATTTTTGATAAATAAAAATACAAAATTTAATACATATATTGGTACAGTATGTTATTAACTTTTATAATTATTAATTTTAAAGTAATATAAAAAAGCAATAACAAACTAAAGTTAATTTTATAATAGAATAATAATTATAAATTATTATTATTATTATACACTTTTAGTTTTAGTTTATTATTACATTTTGATTACTTTAACATTAAAAATTATAAAAGTTAATAATATATTAATATACATAATAGATTTTGCATTTATATTTTTTAAACTATAAATAACTTTAGGTGTTATATATAATTTTAAAAATTAGAAATAATTTACAAATAGACAAAAATTTAATATTTCAAAACTACTAAAATTATTAATGAACAATTAAATTGATCTATTGGTATAATATAGGATTGGCCACTGGTTCTATTCATACTTCCACAAAAGGGTGAAGCTTGATTGGAACTGGCTCTGCCCTCGATTTGGGGCGGTTCAGAACTATCCAGTTTTGGTTGATGGGAGTTCATAGATTTTTCAGATGGTTTGGCTAATTTATTAATAAATTTTGTTTTAAAAAAATCAGTTTTGAATTGGAATTGACTAGTTATGGTTCCATTTGCGAACGAATTGGCCTTGAACTAGCCCTTTCTGGTTCTGGGCCTATTTAAGCATGTTCTGAATTTGACCGATTTCAATCCTGAGTTTGATCAGATCAGTTCCAATTTTAAACCCAAACCATTCCATGGCTAGGCCTAGTATAATATATTTTTAAAATTTTAAATGTTATAAATTACAAATAAATTACATTTTAAATATTTTAAAAATTAAATTTTTTTAATTAAAAATTTTAAGTTTACTAAAATGAAGACTATGTAAACTATTTAAAACATTAGGAAGGTAATTGTAAATGTATAGAGGGTCTTTTGTTAATTTATCAAAAATAAGGAGCCAAATGTAATCTTTAAGGGTCGATTTGGTCTTTATTCCAATGTTCAGTACTAAATTAGCCTAAAAAGGTGTGAAAAAGAAGAAGTAATCTCTTTGGCTGCCCAAGTCATAGTTGGTCTACCCTCCACATCCTGCCAAAAGATTATAGTGAAATAGCATTTTAGGCGATATATAGAGTAGGTTTAGTATACAAAAGGAGACTCACCAAGCTTATGTTAGAGAACTGAAGACTCTTTTGTGCGATTTCACCTTATTAGCCGTTCTTGAGCAATTCAATACAATGAGGACGGTATATTCACTTTTGAAGAAAAATAAAGGCTAATTTAACCCTAAGTGAAAGTTCAAGGACCAAATTGATTTTTATACCTTTTTTCTAATAGTAAAAATTAAACTCTTGACAAATTGATAACTTAAAAAAAGGGCTCTTGCTATTGTACAAATGGTTATATATGTATAAATGAAATTAGAACCATTGAATTAATCTTTATTTAATTACAACCATTGATTATTCTTGTGTATCAATAACTGTAAAATACATTAATGACTATAATTAAATAAATATTTATCTAATGGTTATAATTTCATTTATATAGATACAAATATTTGTACTGTAAAATGACATATAAACATAGCAATATGCACAAGTATAATTATAATATACATGAGGCACAATGAATGAATATAATCGGGATTACTTCTATTATTCATCATAAAAAAGATTACATCGATTCAGTCATTATGCATCCAAATAAGTAGGCAAGGAGGAACCTATAAGAGAGAAAGGTATGCACATCCATTAGATGGTGACTAGATCCCCGGTGAACGCCCTTGATTATTACTCACTCCCCTTAAAGAACATAAGGAGCACAATGGGAGTTTGTAGGAGTAGACATCCAATTGTTCCACTTATCAAACCCCTAAATTATATAAAATAAAATATAAAATGTCTAAAATGCCTATGAGACCTCAAAGTGCTACCCCTTAACATTCTCTCCTACTTCAGTGATCGACGCCCTTATCAACTGTGACTTGATGGACTACTCAATCTTATACGTGAAGGGTTGAAGATCTTCTTCTCCCAACTATTCTCTTGTTCACCTTGGCCCTTTCACTTTACTAAGTACTTCTTCTATTTGCGCCGATCAGAAGCTACTATTCTCTAAAAAAATTAGACCATTGTTTACTCAACCTTTCACACAAATACTTGTGTGTTATTTGCCATTTTACTGACTTTTTCTTTCCCAATTCTTTTAAACAATGGAATAAAATAATTCATTTATTTCATTGTAAATTCGTTATTAGAATTTTCAATCCACCATAATATTAGATATAAATTATAATTTTTCATCACTATTTAGTTAGATGTGAACTTTTAAAAAATGAAATAGCATAATACATTCATGTCTCTCTAAACTCGATTTTTTTTATCATTTTACTTTTTTAATTTACAGATTGACCATTCAAACACTTTAATTTGTTAAAAACAAGACTTATTAATATTTTAAGCACCATTTAAAATATGTAAATGATACTTTAATTTATAAGTTGAAATGAAACTATTTAAACATTTAAATTAAATAATTTTTTTTTATAAATTATATGTTTAACAAATTAAGAAATTATGATGGTTTATTTATAATTTAAGAGGATAAATTAATAAAACACATCGAATTTAAAAGATCGCAAATGTAGTAAGCCAATAAAAAGTTTTTTATTATTGTTTTCATCTTCATTTGGCTTTAGTTACACAATTGACCAAAATCCTTTAGATTTGTTAGCTTATCTTGATTAATTATTATCAAGTTTCACACTCCCTCTCCATTAAGGATTTTTGCTTAGTAGACAATATGACAATAATGGAGCCTTATTATCTTTTTTTCATATTGCTTCTCTACAAATTAACTTCTTCCCAATGAGATTTTAGTGTTTGATAAATTTATTTAGAAAAAATTACACCAATGGTGTCTGAACTTTTAAAATTTTCACAATGTGGTGTTTAAACTATTTTTTTTTTCAATTGAGTGTCTGAAGCATAAAAAAAATAGCTCAGGCAGGTGCTTTTGACCGATTTTCACATACTTGGCATGGTAACTAAGCAAATGTGGGACCTATTTTTGATGAGTCAGCCTTTATGTCATCAAAAATAAGAAAAAGACTATAATGGCCTTAGAAGAAAAAATGATATGAGGACAAAATTGCCCTAGGTAAAACCAAATGTTACATTTACATCTTTCAATTGAGAATTAGGTTATTTTGATTAAAGAAAGACATTTTGGAGGGAGATTAAGTGTGAAACTTCTATGCAATACAATGCTTAAATATGTAATGTTGTCTTGTCATCAATGATTTCAAAAGCTTAAATCTAGTGTTGTTTGTTGATGCTAGCGGGTCCGACTTGGTACTCTTTAGATCACTGACCCTTTTTTCTTGTTACGGGAAAACAGAAGGTAGTAAGGGGAGTATTGAAAGAGCTTAGGGATGGCATAAATACTCTTATAACCCACCACTCAAGTAGGAGAAAAAGGGAGTTGCCACTCGGTATCACCCTAGAAATTGTTCGTTTTAAGGACTTTAGGCAAACTCAAATCCTTTGCTTGGAACTGCATTCGCCCATTGGATAAAGCATTGGGTTTGAATATTGATGTCAGTAGGATTAGGCTCTTTTGTTTGAGGCATCTTCATACCGCCCGGATGCTGAGCATTGTCGGCTTTACTTTATGTAATGTGCTTCCAAGAATTATATACTATTATACATCAATTACTACATGCAAATGCACACACATTACATACACACAAGCACAAAAGAACATGATAAAATTATGCAAGACTATGGTAGAATGATGTATGATCGTGACAAAGGCTAAAATAATGTGCATAATATGGTACACATAGTATAAACATTGTATAACATAATAACATAAAAACATAGCATAGAATTGTAAACATGAAAAGTGTGTAAACATGGTAAATCTATATATCATGGCAATATCATACAAGCATGGCATAATGCATGATAACATATTATAAACATGCAAATAAGAAAAATGCAAATAAAACAATTAATCTATGGCATGACAATTATGTTATAAACCAATATATGTATGCTAAATAATGAAATATGATAAATAAGAGCAGTAAGAAGTAATAAATTAAAGAGAAGAAAGATGAGAATGACTAACACATTTCATGAATACCCTCTCCATGATTGCTCCATATTCCGAGTTTCGGGGCAATAAAACATTTTATTTGAAAAATAAGAGAAAACTTTAAAAATCAAAATAAAGTTAACAAAATGCTTCAAAAGAGAATTAAGCTTTAAAAAGTAATTAAAATAAATATTTTTGAGAATTTAAATAAAAAGATAACTTGGAAATCAAAATAAAGGAAAAACACTTGAAAAATGAATTTTAAATTATAAATGGTTTAGAAAAGCATTAAAAATTATATTTGATTGATTATGTGGACCATTAATTCACTATATGAGATTCCATCAAGTTATGCCTCAAAATGTGAATTTTGTACCGTAGATGGATATTCACACATTATGAATTATTGAACACATAATCAAATCATTTTATTTGAAAAACTAAAAAATAAAAGAAATTGCGATCCATATTCTTGCATTTGGATGATTTTTTTATCAACAAAAATAACATCACAAATATCACATAAAAGCACAATATTTATTAACAAAATCATTATAAATAAAGTATAAAATATGAAAAATATTTATGAAAATGTTTAATTCTTATTAAAAATGTAAAATTCCAAATTTAAATAAAAGTGAGAAAATAAAAAATGATTTATTTTTCGAAAAGGAATTGAAAAATAAGTGCAAAAGACACCATTTTATTAATAAGAAATTAATTACCCATCAAAAGAACAAAAACAACCTTGGTTTATTTTCGGTTGATTTCTAGTTTATTTTTAGTTGCTGGCAGCAAATGAAATACAATTTAAACATAAAAATAAATGGAAAAATTGATGTAATTGACAAGATAAAGCATAAAAAATATCAAAAAGGACATGTAATAATAAAATTACAAATTAAAGTAAATAAATAAAGAAGAAGTAGGAGTAGAGATTGCAAATAAAATGCAAAAAAAAAATAACAAGGACATAAATAAAGCATAAAGATAAAGAGCAATGAGAGTTAAGTGTAGAGATTGAGATAATAATTGGTAATATAACAACATAAATCATAAATTGATAATTAAAATAACAAATGGAAATAAAATTTAGAACTAAGTTAGTAGGAGTTAGAAAAGTTAGTAGCTTGAGATTGATAACAAGAGGTATATATAATGCAATGCATGCTCACACAAGCATTAAATAAATCTGGGGTGCATGCAAAGGATGATGCATGATGTAAATTTAGGAATCATGCAAAGTAATGCAAATTCGGGAAGCATGAAAATATGCAAGTGATGCAAGCCAGGAAGCATGCAAGTATGCATCTAGAGGATCTAAAAATGAGCACACACATGATATTGATATGCATGAAGCAAGTGATATGCATAAAGGCACATGAATGCATGAAAATGCAATAATGTAAAAGAAATTAGGGAAGAAGTAGAGAATAGTATGTAAGAGTCAAGAAAAGGTTAGTAGAGACATGAAATAGTATTAGATATGAAACAGAGATAAAAACAATATGAATAGGACTCTTATAAGGTTAGAGACATTAAATAAGCACAAAAAAGCATTTAAAAGCTATGCTTGACATCTAAACTCCAAATTAACACAAAATAAACACAATTAAAGCATAAAATATGAAAATCAAGACCCACAAGACTTTAAAATTGAAATAAAGACACATAAATGAATTATTTGTTTCAAAATGAGAGCAATTATCACCAACAATACAAGCTATAGACATTAATGCTCACAAATCAACATAAAGTTCATAAAATACAAAAATAATGGTCTATGATGAGAAACACAACTAAAATGATCTAAAAGTGATAAAAACCCTAAATTAGAACACAAAATATACAAATGATGTCATAGTAACAATAAATCAACAATCAAAGCCCAATAAAGCATGATGAAGCACAATCAAGCAACATATGTGCACAAAACACATTAATCAAGGCTTTAAACATTTATTCACAACAAAATTAATAAAAAATAAAAAATAAAATTAATAAAACATTCAATTAAAATTCACATAAACATCAACAATCACAACCACAATCACAATCACCAAAGCAAAGCAAGATCAAGGATCACATTTGAAATCATTTAAAGAAGAGTTTTTGAAAAATAATTATAAAATAATTTAAAAATAGAAAAATAGGTTAAAACACTTTAATTCCATCATCCTAGGATCTTTGGAAGCCTCAACAACTAGTTTGGAAATGCCAATAACTAGGTTTGGGCCATGAACAGACAGTTTGGTTGTTCATTGGCCAAAACCAGTTATTTATGCCAAAATAATGCAATTTTGCACTCCTTTGCTTTACAAACTTGATTTTAATGCCCTAAACCCCATAAATAAGATGAGAATAGATAAGAGAGATGTTTTAGAAAGATTTTAGCCTCAAAATTTAGGAAAGAACTCACCAAGAAACACCAATTGACAATAGAGAATTGAGATTAAATCTCAAAGGGTAAAGGGTGCTTTGTGAGTTTAGGCTTGGATTTGGTTTTGATTTGTATGGAATTAATTTGCAGAAGTTGGATTTTAGGTTATGTTAATTGACTTTGGTATTATTGAGTGAGATTTGAGAAGAAAATAGAGAGAAATTAGGTTTAAAGGAATTTTGGCATAGTTTCCCTTTAATTTCCCAATTTTTCCCTAGTTTCTAGGGCTTTTTTTAGAGAGATCTTTTTTTATTTTTATGCTAGAATCTCTTATTTTCATAAGTAGGAAAAAGCCTCCTAAAAGCTTGCTTAACGCTTCTATTTATAGGCATTTGAGGTTTGTGACATTTATTGTAAATTCCCTTGAATATTCAAGGTTATTAGGTCATAGTATATACTCTCCCTTTAAAGAGTTGACACTTGTCTTAGTATATTCCAAATTTGGAATATTCCTTACTTGGAAAGCACCTTTTTTGACAAGTGTCGCTTTTTGGAAAAGGACAAGGAGAGGTAGACAATTGTGGAACCCAGTCTGACCATTAAAGGTCAAAATTTTGAGTTTTTGTTAAATGGGACCTAGTGACATACTAGAATTTTAGAAGAAAATTTCAGACTAAAATTCAACTCCGGGAGCTCTGTTTGGCCACTGAAAAGTTTCATTGACCAAAGTTTGACTTTGCTCTCGGGGCTTCCAAAGGTTAAACTAAAGCTTCAGGAATCAAAACTAATCTGAAAACTATAGAGTACAAACTGTAAACAGGCATTACATAGGATTATACTTATTAGTTTAGAAGACATAACTTAGGTAAACTTCTCTCTAATTGTTCTTCTCAAACCTTTTTCTCAATACCAAAATGGTTGGGTTAAGGTTTGATTGGGGTTTGGTTAGGTCTTAAAACGGTGAAATCAGTGATCAGGTAAGGTTTTAGTGGTTCGATGGATTTTGAAAAGGTTTGAATATCAATTCTCTTTATCAAATTGATTATCTGATGAGGCATTTTAGCTTTTTCATCATCGGCTATTAGGGTTTTAGAAAACAACCCTAATACCTGCTACCTATAAGAGCATATCCTTCTAATTATTTTTAGGTTTTTCAATAATCTATCAATCACCACTTCAAATATCTACTTTTTTTATCGACCAATAGTGGCAAGGATCCCAAGATACTTTACATGCTCATCAACACCTTTTACCAAACTTCTCCTAAAAGAAAAAACACTAAGATACTGTAATATTAGCACTAAAGAAAATTTCAAATTTCATAGTTAACTTGTTGTCCTGAAGCCTTTTCATAAATATTAGGGATATTTCAAATTTCCTGTATTTCCAAATGGGATGATCTACCAAAAATTATACTATCACAAACAAAAATAGGTGAAAAATAGAAGGGGCTCTCCTATAAATTTTGTATCCATAAAGACTGCATATATATTCAAATTTTCTAATTAGACTATATAACAACTCAACACATAATAAAAAGATGTATGGTGAGAGAGTGAAAGGTAGAAATTATATTTTAGCTTATATGTTTTTTTATTATTTTGCTAAATTAGATTAAGGGTGAAAGACCTTGTTTGAAAAAATGTATCTATTATCATATTGATTAAGGGATGTAATCTTTCTTATTTTTCATTTCTTGTATGAATTTATATTTATTATTAAGACTTATAATATTTTGTGACACCCCTCTCAATTTATGCTGACACCATATTGTCATCTATAAGACCTATTTGAGTTTGGTCTAGATAGGGAAGGATATCCATGATAAATTTAACACTACAATCAATTTACTACATTTAGAATTCCATTTCAATTAGTAAATAAGCCCTCATTCATCATATAATAAGAAATTTAAAATGGCAAGATAGCATATTTGCTTATACTTAGCTAATACCATTTTGCGCATATAAGTTAGAGATTATCATCCTAAAAGATTATATAAACAAGTACAAAAATACTAAAATAATATGTACAAATATACACTAAAATGTTAGGTTTTGTGATTCAAAATGCAGCAGAAATTAAAATTTTATTCATAAACCCGAGCCAAGATCAATGTAATTTGATTAATTAATTGATTTAAGGTTTCCAAAAACCTTACCACAGATGTAAAAATGGGCAAGATTATTGGAAGAACGAGAGGGGGTTCACTCTAATGACACCCTACCTCGAGCTTTTAGACTTCTTATCCAAATTGAGACATCTCCAATATAAGTACGTCCTCCACAAGTATCCATATGAACAACCCTTAGCCAAAATGAGTTTGTGTGCTAGCACTTTAATTCATAAAAGTCTCACTTTTTGATTTTGTGTTTTTCTTTGCTTTAGGTGAACTACAAATTTCTTTTCAGAATGTAAAAGTATGTGAAACCCTAGAGAACATGATATATTTATAGACTTATTTTTGGTATATTCCACCTATTCCAATTCTAATTTACTAAAACAGAAATAGTTTCTATTTATTTAAGATAACCATTACCTTAAATAAATAAATAAATACATACATACATACATATATATATATATATACACCAATGTTGTGTGAACCTATAGGGCTAGACAGTTAGAACAGGCCCAAAATGAATATGGGTTTACCAAGCCCAGTAAAACTCTGTGCAAATAAACAAATATAAATTTGTGCAAATATTTATATTCCTTCTCAATCACTTACATTCCTCACATAACTCATTTCATATCCAACAATAATATATTTTATCATCCTATTAAAGATAATGTTAGAATGTGTCAAAATACAAAATAGTTATGTAGAAATCCATGGTGATTTTAAGGTCGAAGGACTAAAATAATATTACTAAGATGAGAAATACTTAGGGCAATTATCTATGCAGTATTCTTATAGTGGGTCAATCCAGTACATCATTTCTCAAACAAGTACCTATGAGTTGACTTAATATCTCATATTCATGATTAGTAAAATATAATCATCAACCAACACCATACTAGCCTTAATTCATTATTAGTTCTATAATAATGAATTACTAGGGATAATTTGAATAGAACTCATATTTAATCTAAGGGTTTTACTATAAAGTCATGTACTTGATGACCTTAGGAAGAATTGACTATTCAAGTAATAATCATAGCATAAAATGATAATGAAAATGCCTTTTTATTAATAAAATGATAAAGTCAAAACATAGTCATACATGATTGACCTTGCGTATATCATTAACACAAAATGCATACATGTGGATCCTCCTTAGGAGACCCATAGTTATCTATCATAATCTAAAAGTAGAACAAAAAAGCTCTATGTCACATCTTATCATAGCAAAAAGTAAACAAATTAGATCATTTGCATCTCCTCAAGTCCAAGTCAAAGTGCCTCATCCATACACAATAGCCTCATAGGTCAGCATTGAAATAATTCTAAATTGTATTGATTTGAGTAACATATAGATATAGACATGTAGAGATACACGTTGATAATAATAATACAACAACATGGTTATAATGATATATCAGTTTGTTAAAGAGACTAACTAACTGGTATATGGTGATCCTTATGACCCTCAAGTTTATTATCAGATTAAGGACATTCAACTTGGTTCTCAGTAACTAAAATTTATGTTTAGACAATGGTTTGGTGAGGCAATTGGAAATTTGGTTATCAATGAAGATGTAGCAAACTTAAAGATCATTTTTTAGGACTTTGTCGCACACAAAATGGTAATCTATCTCTAGATGTTTCGATCGAGAGTGGAATACTGACATGTTTGTGAGGTAAGTCGCTGACAAATTATCGCACCAAAGGATGGGAGAAGAGTCTTGTGGACAACCAAGCTTGCGGAAGAGGGATTAAAGCCAAGTAATCTCCTAGACAGTAGTGGCAAGCGCTCAGTATTATGCTTCTATAAAGGATCGAGTGATGCATCTTTGTTTCCGAGAACTCCAGCAAATTAAGTTTGGGCCAACATAAATGGCATAGCCTATGGTTGACTTCTGATTGTCAAGAGAGCTAGCCCAGTCTGAATAGCTATAGGATGAAATAGCGCCATACTTAGATTTTTGAAGTAGAACTCCATGATGAATAGTTTCCTGAAGGTACCGAAGTATTCTTTTCACAGCTATGCAGTGTTCATCAATGGGTGAATGCATGAATTATGCCACTTTATTGACAAGAAAGGAGATGTCCGATCTAGTGAAAGAAAGAAATTGTAAACTGCCTACAATGCTTGGGTATTGAGTTACATCTAAATGAGTTTACCCTTTATAAATTGAAAGAGCATTAGTAGAACAAGAAGGAGTAGAAATTCCATTTACTATACTAATATTTGCTTTAGACAAGATATCGGTAGTGTACTTTGTTTGTGTCAAGAGCAGTCCGGTGTCAATAAATTTTACTTCAATCCCTAAAAAGTGGTAAAGAGTACTAAGATCCTTAATGGCAAACTGTTTGTCATAATGATGAATGATGTCAAAAGTAAACTTTAATGATGAACTTATGAGCATTATATCATCAATGTAGATGAGACAAAAAGAAGTAATGCCATGAGAATTGTAAAAGTATAAAGAATTGTCTATTTTTTAACCTTGAAAACCAAGTTATCGTAAAGCATGAGTTAAGCACTTGTACCACTGTACTAGAGCTTGCTTTAAGCCATTGAGAGTGCTTCAAATTACATAAATAATTTTGAAATTGAGGATGGACAAAACCTGGAAGTTGTTGCATATAAATTTCTTCATCAATGGTGCCATGTAGAAAAGCATTGGAAACATCTAGTTGTTTGATTTCCTAGTTGTTTCCTATTGCCAATGATAAAGTGAGCTGAATTGTGCATGGCTTTGTAACCAAACTATAGGTATCAATGAAATTAACACCTGGACATTGATGATAACCTTTGGCCATAAGCTTTGCTTTATATTGATCAATCTTGCATTGAGGAGTTTGTTTAATTCGATAGACCCACTTGCATCCTATGACATTGATGTTTGGAACTGGTGGGACAAGTTCATAAGAGCATTTTATTCATCCTCTATTGTGTGTCACCATTGAAGAGATTTTGAGGCTTGTTTGTAAGTGGTAGGTTCAAGAGGAGTGGTGATAGAGAGGAATGTCTTTGATTTGAGGTGACCAATTTGTGATATGGTTACCATATGATGTTGTCGGGTTGGATAGGTGGAATAGGTGTTGGTTAGAGCTGGTAGGGTAGAGTATGATGCTAAGCTTGGATTGTTTAGTTGTAGCAAAGGCATGTGGTTGGATGTGGTGTCGGCATTGGATCAGCAGTGGATATGGTAGTGTCATTAGTTGTTGGTGGATGTATATCAGGTGGTGAAGGTTATGGAGATGTTACGGGGTTGTAGTTGTTGAGTTAGAAGATAGATGGTGGTTGGGTAATGTGGGTAGAGGTAGAGTTGGAAGTAGAGTGGTAATTGGTGGTGAAGTTGGTTGGATTGGAACAAATGATGTGTTTAGAGAAGACCCAATGGAGTTTGAACTCTAAATGCTTTCATCTTTGAATGGGAACACCTGTTCATAAAAAATAACATGTTGTGAGACAATTATTTTCTGAGTAATAAAATCAAGACAAAAATATCCTTTGTGTAATTTGCTATAACCCAAAAAAATGCACTTTGAAGATCGAGGAGCTAATTTGTGCTTAGAATATGGACGTAGCCAAGGATAACACAAACTCCCAAATGTTCGTAAAGAATGGCAATCTGGTGGATTATGAAATAATTTATTGTATGGTTTGGTATTGTGTAAGGTTGGAGTGGGTAAATAGTTGATAACATAGGTAATGGTTTCAAAGGTGAAGGTCCAATATTTTAATAGAATAGAAGAGTAAAATAGCAAGGATCACCTAGTATTAATGATGTGTCAATGTTTGCGCTCAGTGCAACCATTTTGTTTGGGTGTATAAGGGCAAGAGTTGCATTGAGTTATTCCATTTTCATATAAATATTAAGTTAGGCTTTGATACTCCTCTCCCTAGTCAGCTTGAAAGATTTTAATAGACTAATTAAAGAATTTCTCAATAACATGTCTAAACTTGATAAATGCACTTAAAACCTAAGACTTATAGGTGAGAAAATATATCCAAGAATATTTGTTGTAATGGTCATAGAATAAAACATAATATCTTTTTCCATCATAAGAAGGAACAGGTGATGGTCCCCATAAGTCAGAACAAATGAGTTCTGAAGGGTTGAGATGCAACATATGATAAAAATGAAAAAGGCAATCGATGACTTTTACTAAGTGAACAAGAATGACATAAAGAAATTTCTTTATTAGATGATTTTATTTGAGATTTTGACAAGATTTATCGGATAGTTTTATTGTGTTTCATAATTCAAAATGCAGTGAAAATTTAAAAATTTAATCACAAACCCAAACCAGGATCTGTGCAATTCAATTAACTGATTGATTTAGGGTTTCCAAAAACCTTACTACAGACATAAGAATAGGCAAGATTGCTGGAAGGGAGAGAGGGGGTTCACTTCGATGACACCCTACCTCGAGCTTTTACTTCTCTTTTATCAGACTGGGATGTCTCCAAATGAATACTTTGTCTGCAAGCATCCACAAAGAACCTTTGATTAAAATGAATGTGTGCTAGCACCTTTTTCTTGATTGTCTCACAACTCAAGAACTCAGGAACTCTGTGTTAAGTTTTCTCAAAGGCAAGAAAATGAAATTAGTTGGCAGCATAAAAAAAAAAGTATGTGAAACCCTAGAGAATATGTTATATTTATAGACCTCTCAATTAGGGTTTCACTTACCAAAATGAATTTTGGTAATTTCTCACTTACCAAAACATTTTTGGTATATTCCACTTATTCCAATTCTGATTTTATTCAAAAACCAAATAAGAAATAGTTTCCTATTTATTTAAGATAGCTATTATATATATATCCACATAGTTCTATGGGGCTTGGTAAACCCATATTCATTTTGGGCTTGTTCAAAGTGTATGACCCTGTAGGTTCACATGACATTGGCAGTGGGCTTGAAATCCCAATTTAGGCCTATAAGTCATAAGTGGCCTCTATCAAGACATTATGACAACCCAAGTCTTGTGAAGGCCGATAATCCAACATAACCTAATTTACGATGAATATTGTAGTCCCTTTGTCATATGATACCTTGATTGAGTATAAGGCATAGTTTTTGTCATCCTTATACAATTCAATCATATTATTTCTTAATTCCAAGTAGACTGAGAATGATAACTCTTTATCAATTCACTTTAGCATGGCCATACATTTTCCTCAGTCTATCTTATCAAGAGGCCTATAGATACCTTACTCCGATTAAATGAGGGACAAATTCCTTCTCAATCACTCATATTCCTCACATAACTCATTTCATATCCAACACTAATCTATTTTATCACCCTATTAAAGATAATGTTAGAATGTGTCAAAATATAAAATAGTTATGTAGAAATCCATGGTGATTTTAAGGTCAAAGGACTAAACCAATATTACTGTGATGAGAATTACTTATGACAATTATCTATGGAGTATTCTCATAGTGGGTCAATCCAGTACATCATTTCTCAAATAAGTACTTATGAGTTGACTTAATGTCTCATATTCATGATTAGTAAAACATAATCATCAGTCAACACCATACTAGCCTTAATTTATTATTATGACTAAAGATAATTTGAATAGAACTCATATTTAGTCTAAGAGTTTTACTATCAAGTCACATACTTGATGACCTTAGGAAGAATTGACTATTCAAGTAATTATCATAACATAAATGATAATTAAAATGCCTCTTTATTAATAAAATGGTAAAGTCAAAAGATAGTCATACATGATTAACCTAGTGCATATCACTAAGAAGTTTTTAATGAAGCATGTACAAGGCGAGCATGCCATGTTAAAAGGGAATAAAGAAGAGCTTGTTTCAGTGATAATAAAGGCATAGTTGTCATGTCCAATGTGTAGAGTCCATGTTTATTCTTATCGGTAAGCACTAAATTCCTTATGGGGATATCCTTGATTTCAAAATGAGAAGGAAATAATTCAACATAAACTTTATTAGTATCTATAAATGAAGAAATTGACAGCAAATTATTGCAAATATTTGGTATATAAAAAATATTATCAGGAGAGAAATAAGAATTCTATGTGTGAAAGGTATCATGTGACAAATGGACTACAATATTCATTGAGAAGAAGACCATAGAGTTCATTAAAAGTGGTTGAATCATACCAGCTCTCAAGAGAACGAATAAACGGACAGTAATCGGTGCCAAGTCCGTTAGTGATAACATAGAAAAAATCATCATCGCTCACTGGATTTTGTAATGCACTCAACTGATTCGCCATTGTCTTTGCTCATTGCAGATAGGTGGAGATTAATTTTGTAGGTTCTTTTTGTATCTTGAAAAATGCAGACTTGATAGTTCTTATTTGTGCCTTTGAGCCAGAAGCATAAATTCGTGCTAACCTGTCCCATGCATCTTTAGCACTGACCGCTCTAACAATTTGGGGAATGAATCTTTTAGTAATGGAGTTGATGATCCAGCTTAAGACCATTTGGTCTTGTTAAAACCATGCTTTAAATTAAGGATTAAACTTATCGATTTCTATTTTTTATGGAGGAGCTAGAGAGCGACCATCAATGTGCTTTGCAAGGTCGTAGCTATAGAGCAAGGGCATGATTTGTGCCTGTTATAACAAGTAGTTTGTTGAATTCAATTTGACTGGTAGCTGAGTAGAGATGTTTGGTAAGGAATAAACTTGTGGAGAAGATGATGTAGAGTTAATAGGAATAATTGAAGAATTGGTGGAGCTCTCGGTTGCCATAGAGAAGAAAATGGAAATTAGGTGTTGAAACCAATTTGGAGCTCTGATACCATGAAACAGTTCTGAATTGTATTGATTTAAGTAACATACAGATATATACATGTAGAGATACACGTTGATAATAACAATACAACAACATGTGGTTACAAGAATATATCAGATTGTTAAGGAGACTAACTAACTGGTATATGATGATCCTTATAAACTATTACAATGGTACAAACACTACCCAAGTAGTCTTTTCTAACAACAAATATGTGAGTCCACTGCAATGGGCTCTATAGCCACTCTCCACAAAAGCATAGCATCTACATAATGACATATGGTATTTTAAACCATAGTCTTATCTTCTAATACCTCAAAAGACATAGACATCCACTGTACATCCATAATACATAAACAAAACATACAATCTATGTTGAAAGAAAGAAATATAGGAAGAAAATACTCATTGAATGGTAAAGAGTACAATAAAATGAATAGAGTGTAATAAGTATCTCAATATCTGAGTTCTACACATAAATATTAGGATAAGAATAAGAAATAGAATATGATGTTCAATTATGTCTCAAATAAACAATATTAAGATATTCAACACATTATCATAATAAAGTAATCTCTCTTCATTATAGTATTTGATTTTTCAAATTCAGGGTTTATTTCTCATTGCATATTTCTTTATATTATTATTTTACTTTGTGATACTATGAGTTATAAAATTTAGAGCATTGCCCAACATATTTTAGTGTGTATTTTTCTAAGTAAAAGATTGGAGTCTAGAAATCAAAAAATGCACCAAAATGTCTTAACTAGGTTGACACACTCTTAGCATTTACATCACGCTTCTATAATTCAAAAGCAACTTTAAATTAAAAATAAAAGTCATAAAATAAAAATCAAAGGAAAAAGCCTCAAGAGAACTAACAAAATTGATAATTTGCCATCCTACTATGATCATTACATATTGCTGTAGAATAAAAGTCAAGGGCAGAATCCCACCAAAAATGAGAAGAAGTTGATACTCCATGCTTAGTAAGCGAGTCTGCAACTGAATTTCCTTCTCTATAAATGTGAAACACACGCAAAGTCATTTGAGAAGCATAATAAAGACATTGAAGCCATTATTGCTTAACTTCCCAAGGAACTTGCTTAGACTTATTCTGAAACAGATGTACTACAAACTTAGAGTCACACTCGAGCCATAAGAAATGCCAACCTCGATTCCAAGCCACCTTTACTACATGCATAGCCGTAAGAAGCTCAGAAACAAAAGAAAACTTGTAGCCAATACTGAAAGCAAAAGCTCCTCTAGGGAAGCCATGAGTCGTACAAAAAATACCACCAGCTCCTGCATCTTTGAGAGCTCTCAAAGTAGAACCATCAATATTAACACTAATCCAAGCGTAAGGAGGTGGTTGCCAAACAATAAAAATAATGTTTGGAGCATTGCTTGTGATCTCTCATATCCACAAACTGCCAAGAATGCGAAGCTCATTAACTGAACTAAACATTCTCCCAACATGAAAGAAATATCTCTTTGATTGATTTCCAAACTGATTGTAAGGCATTATGAATGTTAGGAGGCTCAACATAAATTCCTTACTTTCCAAAACACCCAAATTCCATGAAAAATGGTGGAACACTATTATGTTACCACTTACGAGCTGAAATTTTGCCTCATTTCATCCAAGATGAGATTAATTAAAGAACTCGAAACAATAATTTTTTTTCCCAAAAAGCATTGAAATATATTTCCAGATGATATTAGCAAAATTACAACGCATAAATAAAAGCTCATTATCTTCTAAATTAAAAGCATATTAAGTGCAACAAGAGGCAAAGCAAATCACCTTTTTTCACAGGTTCTCATCAGTGGGGATGTATCCTAGCACCGCCTTCCAATTGTAAATTCCTTTTAGGACTTATTTTTTAAATTTTATTTAAGTTTTCTATAAAATTAATTAATTAAAAAATAAATTTTAAGAAAATAAAATAAATAAATACATTTTCAAAAAGGAAAATTCTAAAAAAGAGAAAAAGAAAATTAAAAAGGGGCCAAAGGCCCAAAATTGCCAACTTCGGCTGAAGATGGCCAAAATGGCCAAAATGGCCGAAAGCGGCCTTTTACCCTATGTCCGAAATAGGATATTTAATAGGATATTTTTTATTAGAAATATCCTATTTTTGATAAAAAAAAAAATCAGCACCTTGTAATTTATTTTAATTTTGATTGATTGTTATTTTATTTTATTTGATAAATATGTATCGATAAATATGTATTTATCAAATAAATAATAAAAAAAATAAAATTTATTTTTTTATCTTGAACCCAAGGTACAAGACCAGTGTTTTTATAAATACCAAACTTCTTTTCACAGAGGAGGGGACTTCTTGATTTTCTGTTTCTTTACCGTGAGCCAAAAATACACTCCACTCTTCTTTATTTTCACGTTATTTTTTTTAGTTCTTGGCTGTGAATTAGATCCAAATAAACTAAAAATGACAGACAACAAAAACCATAGACTTTTTATCAACGATGATCATCTTTTGAGAGAAATCAATATTGCATCTCATTTCTATCTTCAACCTCTTTCTCTTTTATTTTGATTTCTCTTTCTCTTTTATTTTGATTTTAATTTTATTTTTAGTTTATTTGATTTTTTAGTTTATTATTTTCAATCATTCACTGACTATTTTTTTTTCATAATGGATGGAATTACATGAACATAATGTGGAGGAATATCATCTATGGAGAGAATTCATAGCCAAAAACTATGAATCAAGATCTCCTTTTTATTTTACGTAGTTTTATTTTTGTTTTATTTATTTTATTTTATTTTCAATGTTTTGTATTTGTTTATTTTTACTGATTTTTATTAAGCTTTTTGTAATTTTATTTTGTATTTAATTTTATTAAATCTTCGTAATAGCCCCAGTAGAAGAAATAGTAAAAATCTCTATTTTACTACTTTTTATTTCATTTGTTTTAATTAATTAGTAAATTAGGATTTCACTTGATAATTCAATTAAAATTAATGACAGTAGATGTTAATTTAGGGTTTCCTTAAAATGGATTTAGATTTAGGAGAATATATTAGAGTTTTTTTTTATTTGTTTGTTTTTAGGCTGATTTTTGTTTAATTAAATTTAGGTTAATAAATTAATTAGGAGTTTAGTCCCAATTAGTTAATAGGCCTATAATTTAATTAACATTAGGTTTAGATTTAATTAATTAAAATGGATAATAGGCCTAAATGCCCTAAAAAGTTACCTAAACAGCAAAAATACCTTACTTTTTAATTAATTACGTGCGTGTGCCAGAGCGCAAAAATAATTATGTGCAATGCAGGAAAAAAAAACTCCAATCTCGTTCGTCTCTTCTCCTCTGCTGCTTTATTGTTCTCTTAACCATCCCTCGTCTCCTTTCAATTTGTATGTTTTTCTGACGAAGCTTGTGGCATTACTGAGAAGCAGCTCCACTAATTGAAGCTTGGGATCAGGGCCAGCTCAAGGGTATATGTAGCATTGGGCAAAATTTATTTTTTAATTTTTTAGATTTAAAATTATCAGTTAACTATTATTTTTTAGATATTGACTATTTCTGCTATTAAAATTAAATAAATTAAAAAAAAATTGATATTAGCACTAATATTAGATCCTAACTTAAAAGCGCAAAATTTTAAATTTTTTTGATTAAAAAATTATACGTATATTTGATTTATTGTATTGGAAGTATGTGGCAATGAATTAAATTTTAGCGAGAGAGAGAGAGAGAGAGAAGGTGAACATATAAATTTTAAAGGACTATAATAAAATTTAATTGGTTAAAAGGAGGTAGTGGCCTCTCTTTATCTCTTTCCTCCTAGTTTCAACTTTAATTAACATATAATAAAATTTTAAAAATCTTTTGAATCTAAAAATAAAAATAAAATTATGTACCAAATAATTTAATTGAAAAATAACAAAATACAACATAAAAAAGAAATGAATAAATTAAAACTTTAAATTTATTTATATTTACTTTTAATACATTGAATAAAATTTATGTTATATATTTAATAGTAATTACTTATAAATAAATTTAATTTTGTAAATAAAATAGTGACTATTTCTTGAAAAAAAATTACAATAGAATAAAAAATTATTTAAAATATTTTTTTACTATATATATAGGACCCCATATTTGGGCCTTATATTTGGATGGACCTTAGGCCTCTTAGTAGTCTATTTCTAAAGTCGGGCCTCCTTGGTATGACAGCTTTTACAATTGATGTTTGATATTCTTAATATTTTCTTTAATTTAAGATGATTGTATGTATCTATTTAATTTGTATATTTTAAATAATTTGATTTTATATTCTAAATAATAATTTTTTTAAAAATTTTGAAACTTACTATTATTTAGAATATAAAAATTAAGCTAATAAAACTAAAAATTACCCATAGTCTTCGATAATTATTTTTCATAATTATTTAGAATTTAGAAATTAAATTAATTAAAGTAAAAATTACTAATAGTATTCAATAATTATTTTTTCAATAAAGTAACCAAAAAAATTATGAAATATATCAAATAAATTATTATTTTTATTATTAATACTAATAAAAGTAAAAATTATATTTATGGTCTTAATTTTATTATTAATGATGAAAAAATTGAAAAAACAACAAACAACAACAAAAATCAACAACTATAATTTTTTGTTACTTTTGTTGATTTTTGTTGATTTTGTTATTTTAGTTGTATCTGTCAATTGTTTTTGTTGTTTCTCTTTATTTATATTTGTTGATTTTTGTTAAAAATAAAAAAATAACAATAAAAAAATAAAAAATATAAGATATATAAAAAATTATTATTTTTATCATTAATACTAATAAAAGTAAAAATTTTATTTATAGCCTTTATTTTGTCATTAATAATGAAAAAATAATAATTTAAAAAATGATAAAAAAAAAACAAAAATCAACAACTGCAATTTTTTGTTACTTTTGTTATTTTTGTTGATTTTGTTATTTCAATTGTATCTTTCAATTTTTTTTTTATTCTCTTTGTTTATATTTGTTGATTTTTGTTAAAAATAAAAAAATAACAGTAAAAAATAATAAAAAATATGAGATATATAAAAAAATTATTATTTTTATCATTAATACTAATAAAAGTAAAAATTTTATTTATAGCATTTATTTTGTCATTAATAATGAAAAAAATAATTTAAAAAATTAAAAAAATAACAAAATCAACAAAAATAAACAACAATCAACAACATAAATTTTTTTTGATTTTTGTTGTTTTTAATTTTTGTTGTTTTTTCAGTTTGTTGATTTTTTTTATTTTTTCGGCTTTTTTTTGTTGATGTTACAAATACATCATAAGAATTGTAAACTTATTACATATTGATGATCAATAAGAATCAAATAATTTAAAAAAAAAAGAAGTTATTAGACATTTTAATAAACTAATTAAAGTAAAAACAATAAAATTCTTATTCTTTAAGAATATAAAATTTGAAATTTTTTTTTTATTGTTGTTACAACATTTGAAGTTATTTATTGTTTGGTTTAACAACAATTGAAGATGTTTAGTTCTTAACTATTCATTTGAAAAAAAAAAGTATTAAGAGAAAAAAAATATTATAAAAAAATGGAAATAAAATAAAACAATACCTTAAAAATAAAAAAAATGTTGAGCAAAAAAAGTTGAGAAAAAAAGAAGAAGACAATAGAAAAAATGTTAAGAAGAAA
>CATIWM010392932.1:0-11546 GCA_949671775.1 Mallotus repandus
ACGACTTCTTTTTGAGCTTGATGTGCCTTGTGATGGCTCTATTCCTTTTTTTGGTGATAATACAAGTGCTATTAGCATTGCCACTAATCCTGTCCATCATGAACATACCAAACACATAGAGGTTGATTGTCATTACATCCACAAATTGGATCATGATAAAGTTCTTCATCTGATTTATATCCCATATTGTGATCAAGTTGCTGACTTGTTCACAAAGCCCATATCGTTTAATCGCCATGAATATCTTATAAGCAATTGATGCTTATTGACAACCATCATTAATTTGAGGGGGGGGATGTCAAACGGAGTAGATTTGGCCAATAATCAAGGAAGAAAATTTATTGTCAAATAGAGAAGATCTTACTAAAAATTAAGGACGAAAATCTCTCCAAATTTGTTGTATTCCTATTGTATATTGGTATTCCTAAATTAGGTAGGTTTACCTTACATGGACATTTATTTTGTTATATTTATCAAGGTCTGTAACCTTTATACATTGATAGAGAATACAATTGATATTTTTCTTCCTTTCAATTGTTTATAGTTTTCACTTTATATTTTTAATGAGAAAAATTTTTAAAAATAATAAAAATTTATTTTACACTTTTCTTTTAAAATTATGAAAATGGTGAAAACAGTTTTCAATTGAGATTTTTGAAAAATACCCAAAGTAAACACAAAGTTTTATTTTCTGTTTTCATTTTGAAACATTTTTTAGAAAACTGGAGTAATTTTCTCCAAGTAAACACAAAAACTATATTTCATATGGAACAATTGCTTTAAAATTCTCAACTAAAGAAATATTTCATTGTCGTATGTCTCTGTAAGTGTACAAATTGCTCAGTTAATGTAATGAATTAAATACAAGGATCCACTACAACAAATTTACTTATTCATGACAATAAAAATCATCACCAATATCGAAAAATTGTCATAACAAATTAATTGTTACAATAAAAAATTATCATAATTTGACACGTAAAACTCCATTGCTAAAAGTATTTATAAATTGTGTTGATAAAAATTGTTACAAATAATTTTTTATGACAAAAAATTTTATTGTCACAAAAAATACTTTTGTAATAACATATATCGTAACAATTAAAATTAAACTTGTCACGTAAAATACTATATTGTCATGAATATAACAATATTTTTCATGATAACTGAATTTGTTGGTATAAAAAGTATAAATAATGACATTATTTACTATTACATTAATTATACTTACTATCAATTTTTTATTCACTTTAAAAAAAATTTAATCTTATATTTATTTTTATTATCACCAACATCCTTTAAATTTTAGCTATTTTCAATTTTAATATAATATTTATCTCAAATTTTAAATTTTAGTATTTGAAAAACATCCAACGTTTTATTTTGATAGTTTTCACAACTACCATTAAAATTTTTTAATCCAAATGTAGTTTTCTTTCTTGTTTTTTTTATTGGTTTAGCATGTAAAATCACCATTATTTCAAGGGCATCATCTCACATGTAGCCTCGCTTTCTAAATTAAATATAAGGCCATGATACGTGTCATGACCGCGGGAGAGAATTACGAAAGTTACGAACTACATCAAAATAAAAGTTTTATAATACTTATGTCTAAATACAGAAGGGCAAGCAATCAAAACGAAAAACGACATGAAAAATTTATGGAGACTGCAGTATGCTGTTACTATCACAACCAAAAACACTAAGCATTTCCCAATAAATATATAGTTTCACATCTAAATAAAAATATATAAAATGATATAATTTTTATATATCATGAATCCTTCCTACTAATTTTTTTTAAATAAATCCTTCCCTCTAATTCTATTAAAAAAAATTTGTATTTTATATCTATTCACATGGCTAGTAGCACATCATTATCGTTTAAAATTAAAAGGCCGAATGCTCTATTTCACCCCTGAACTTTACCATTTTGATCTATTGCACCCTCAATTTTAAAATTTTTCCATTACACATCTATACTTCTATTTTTTGCCTATTTCACCCTTGATTTCATGCATCAAAACGTGTGTTAAGAAGATGCAATGACATGGCAAATTATGATGATGTGGACATGGATTTAATATAAAATGTTAACTTTATTTTTACCATGGTAAGAAAAGGAAGGTTAATTTTGTAAATTAGTTTTTGTGAAATCCTTAATTACAAATTCCCTTAACCCTAAATTCCTAATTTGACAAAAAAAAATTGTAAATTAGCTTTGGTTTTGACTATGTTTAATAATTGTTTAGTTAGTTGACAAACTTTTTACGTTTTATTACAGCATAGAGGACAAATACACTAGGGTAAAATGGCATCATGGGGGGGTTGTTTGTGAGTAAAGGAGGGTTAAAATATGTTGGTGGGTTGTGGAAGTTAGAAATATGGATTATGATAGGTTAAGTGTACTAGAGCTCATGTGGTAGACAAAGGAACAATTTGGGTACCCAACTATTAAGGGTGTTTATTATAAGAAAAGGTATTAAGTAGTTTATATTATTAAACTTAGATGGGGTTATTTTAGAGGCATCTAAGGAATTTAAAGATGGAGATGATATGGACTTCTTTTTCAGTCATGTAATTAGTATACCCATAGTGCAAGGTGATAGTAATGAGGGTGAATTTGAGGAACGGCCCAGTTGACCCTGAGCTAAGCAGTGATAGTAAGGAGAGCTTAGCATAAAGTATTAGCAGTAGCCATGGGTGATCCAAGAGTTGAGTTTGCTAAGCTATATGACTATGTAGCTGAAATTTTGAGGTCAAACCCTGGTTCAACATGTTTAGTGAAGTGTGATAGAGGGACTAAACCTAGACAACAAGTTTTTAAAAGCTTCTATGTTTTTTTCAAATCCTTGAAAGAAGGATTTAAACAAGGATTTAAATAGGGGTATAGAAGAATTATTGGCTTGGATGGTTATTTTTTAAAAGGTCCACCCGAGGCCAATTGTTTGCAGCTATCTCAAAAGATTCAAATAATTAGATGTACCAAATTGCTTGGGCAGTTATTGAGATTAAAAATAATAGGACATGGAAATGGTTCATTGAACTATTGAGAGAAGATCTGGAACTTGAAGATGGAGACGGCTTAGTGGTTGTCACTGATATGTAAAAGGTATGTATAATGCTAATTTCCATTTTGTTACTTGTAACTTATTTATTTATGTTTAAATGTTACCAAATTGTTTTACTTCATATGAATAACTTGTTTATTTATGTTTAAATGTTTTTAAAGGGCTTATTAGATGCTATGAATGATGTGCTACCTGAATGTGAGCACAGAATGTGTGCTCAACATAAATTATCAGCTTGGAGAAAAAAATAGAGGGGGAGGATAGAAAAAAGAAGTTATGGGAATGTGCTTATTCCACATTTGAAGCTCAATTCAAGGATAATCTTAAGGAATTGTCAAAGTTGGGTTCAGGTATTATGGAGGAATTATTATGCTACCCACATCAGCAATGGTGCAGGGCATTCATTGGGACAAGATCAAAATGTGATTCAGTTGAAAATAATATGACGGAGACATTCAATGGGTGGATCTTACAAGTTAGAAGCAAAAAAATATACACAATGCTTGATGAAATTAGAGTTAAAGTCATAGAATGGATAAAAGATATGAGGGAGTTTGCTGAAACACGACAAACAAGTATTACTCCAATGGTGCAGGCTAAGTTAAACATTAACAAGGAAAAAGCATGTGAGTATAGCATAATTTTCAATAAAGAGCATGGTTTTGAGATTGTTAAAGGAAATTACAGGCGTATTATGGACTAGCATAAATAGGCATGCACATGTAGGTATTAGGAGTTGAAAGGAATTCTATGTGCACATGCTATATATGCCATGTATAACAGGAAATTAAATCATGATTCCTTCATTAGCAAATGGTTCACCAAGGAGACGTATCTAAAATGCTATGGTACAGTCATATAACATGTTATAGGAATTAGTATATGGCCTGAGTCAAACTACCCAACCATTCTACCACCACACATCACCAAAAAACCTGGCAGACCAAAGAAGCAAAGAATGAAGGATAAAGATAAACCAAAAAGGAAGCCTAAGTTTGGGAAGTTTTCAAGGAGAGGTGTGCATATGACTTGTTCAATTTTCCATAATGAAGGTCATAATAAGCAAGGTTACCCCTCTAGAAGTCATCCCATGGATGAGGTAAGTTGGTTAGTTTAATAGTTATGATTTTAGTTTAAGAAATTTTTATTAATGCCTAACAATTATGTAATAAATTGACATAATACAAATATTGATCATGGGTAAACAAGTGGAGAGAGTATCCAGTTAAGTGAGGCCAGAAATATGCTGGCAGGTGTGCCTAATGTGGAGAGCATACATGAAGGCAGTATGGGCTATGCAGCCAGCAATTTTGGAGCTGGATCAACTTCTCAGGTATACTAGATATCCTCAAACTTGATGGATTTAATACTGCCTCACTATTATAAGTATAAACAGGGGTTAATCTTTCTTTATTTTTGGTTTTTGCGTTTTTGGTTATCAGACAAGTGAAAATACTCCAATATGTAAAGCTACCAACACTGTATTTAGTGGTTCTAATAAGGTAATATACCCAATTACTTGTTGTGATTTGTTTGGCTTTGAAACAATGATGTTTATTACCTTAATTGTGGTGGACTAGTTAGAATAGCAATATAAATGATTCACAATTTACAAGTGCCCGCGGAAGAGGGTCAGTGCATCCTGTGGTAGGTAGGGGAAGAGGTATAGCTGGAAGAGGCAAAGCAAGAACTTCATCAGAGAGTGAACTTAATTAAGAAAACATTTGCTCAAAAAGGTTTACTATACAAACCTTTAGCTCACAAGGAAAGAGAGCAAACTTTAGTGGATATGGTGTATGTGCACTGGACAATGGATTGATCGTTGAGAATGTAAGTGAAAATTATAAAATTGATTATGAATCTTGTGTGTATTTTTTCAACATAATAATGATTTTCATTTTTTCTTCTAATATGGGTGACCTATAGCAAGACTTATTAACACACCAACAAACATGAAGAGTTCAGTTGTTATAACTGGTAACCTGGGATTTAAGCCTCCAGGACTTTGGTGGAATGGCGAATCTACTGTAATTTGTAGAAAACTTCAAGCACAAAGAGATAAATGAATAATGAAAAGACAACATGAGCAAAAAATTCCTACTTAAGCTTTTTAAAGTCAAAGAAGGCACTCAGAACATCCAAGTGAATATGCAGCAGCTACTTATCAGTCTGCACCTATAGGAAACACTTCTAGTAGTTAGAAATTATATCAATATGCATTGGGATTATTTTTTTATTGTGTTTATAGGGTGTCGTATGATTGGGATTAATGCAACTTTTGGGCAATATATTTTGGTAGTGTTGTTGTTAAAGATGATAGCAACTAATGTGCTGCTTATTTTAGACAATATATATATAGTAATTATTGTGGAGATTTAAACATCATATTAATGTAACTTGTTATTTATATATGGTTGTTTTTTTTATTAACGAAACATGTTATTTATATATGGTTGTTGTTTGTTTTTAACAACACTAATATCATAAGTAATAGGGAAAAAGAAACTGCCAAAGAAACTAACTCTTGCATTCATTAGACAAGCATTGTACATTATTGTTAGAGCATAAACTTTTGCAGATATATTACACCAAAAAATAACTTCTGCAGAAAAGGCTACAAATGATAACAACCATATTTTTCTAAACATCCATATCACTGCATCAGTTCTAATAAAACAACAACACATTGTTGTTTATAACTTCCTAAAAACACTACCAATATAATAACTACTAAAGTAATTATGAACTTCCTTTGCGTCTTTTACAGTGTTATGGCTCTATCTCTTTCAACTTTAATTTCTCTGATTCTTCGCAACAAACCCAATATTACGTGCCTTGATTGATCATCCACAAGTGGGTCTAACCACAAAAAGTAATTGCATGCTCCAACCAACTGTAAATTTAGAAATAAAAGACCCTTGAAAAATCCCCAATTATTTAAACCCTAAATAACCCAAATTAAATTAAAAACCCTAATTACCAAATATTACGCACAAATCATAAAATTTCACTTACCTCATAGTGTCTACACCCAAAAAATCTTCACCTAGGATTTGAGCTTGTCCAGGATGTCTTTGTCTCAGCAATCTTACCGCAATTACAAAGTGGAGCCATAAACTATGATGCCTCTATTACTTGCTAACCACTCAAACCACTTGACACCATAGGTTCAGTGAGGAAGAAATTAGGTGTCATGAAAAATACATGAAGAGAAATGAAGAGGAAATAAATGAATAAAGGAGAGATTGAGCTTAAGAAGAAATGCGCTTTTGATCGAGCTTCAGGGGGGGAAACATGTTATGTTTCTCTCAGCTCGATTTTAGGTTTATAAAGCCAAGCCATGTCATTGATTAATCCACACTGGCAATATAAATGCCCTCCACGTGCGTTCTTTTGTTTGGTTTCAATCGATTTTTCCACGCTGGAATTTCATGCATTTGATATAATGTGCAAATTGAAATCAGGAGTGAAATGGGTACAAAATAGAAGTATAAATGTGTAATGGACAAATTTTAAAGTTGAGGGGGTGCAATAGGCCAAAATGGTAAAGTTCATGGGTGAAATATAGCATTCGGCCAAAATTAAATACTAGGTGAAAGGGGTCAAAGCTTTTGGCTTGCTGGCACGCACATCAGATCCCTTGAAATTCCACAAGGTGGTTCCATTCACTAAGCAAATAAAAAAAATCTTAAAAAAAGAAAACCTCCATCATGTACCATCATGCAATAAAATTATAACATTATAAAGGAATCACTCATATTTTGTTCCTTCTACTTTTATTTTTTTCTTAATTTGCTCCCTCCACTTTTATTGTATAGATTAAATCCTTTCATTTTTATTTTTATTCACATTAACACCTCATACTTTTATTTTTCTAAATATTAAGTCCTTTCATTTAAAAAAGGTAAATGGTCTAGTATAATTTCTAATTTAGTTCCTAAAATTTTTAACAAATTTATAAACTTTTATTTTCTATTAAATTTATCTTTAATATTTTAAGTAGCTTTTTAATTATTTTTATTTTTTATTATGATAACTATTTTAAGTAATCCTTAATTTTTAATATTTTTTATTATTTATGCAGTTAATTAAAAAATTCAAAATTTGGAATTTAAACATTTGATTGAATATAATTTCTATGTAAATTTTATAAGAGTGTGTTTGGATGCAAGTATTTAATTTGAATCTTAGATTTCAAATATTAAATTTCAAATGTAAAGATTTCAAATAACATGTAGTTACATGTCATTTCAAATATTTATTAAATGAACTATTTTAGATACAAATCCATGTAGTTCCCAAACAAGAGATTTAATTGAAATCCAAATCCATGCTCAATTCCTTTACATCCAAACATAGCATAAAAGTATTTGCATTTTATTACTTTATTAATATTTTATACGTTAACTAATATAGCAAAGGAAAAAAAAGAATTGTATAATTAGTGTATGAACTTTTCAAATTTTGCTACTTTGGTGGTTATTTTTTTTATTTTTCATTTTTTTGCAATTATGTGTCCAAACTCTTTATTTTTGTGTCAAATTAGTGGTTCTCTCTAGTGAATGGTGGCCTGAGTGCCCAGTCAACATGAGTGGGATCCATTTTTAGCCACGCAACATGCCACGTCAACATACACATATACTACTCATAATAACTCCATTCTTTCCATTACAAGAATTTAGCTTTAAAAAAAACTGAGAATGAAAGAAGAAGCAATGTAGGAGGAAGAAGAAACAGCATATCCAGAAACCTAAACTTTACCCAAACCCAAAAAGTTTCCCCAACAAATCTAAGCAAACTTTATCCAAAAATTTTTCACAACAAATGTTAAATTACCATTAGCATTTTCTCTAGTAGTAGTGTAAGTCGCCATTTGACTATCCTCAATGTTGGCCTCATTATAAAGATAACCAACTCTCGGCAACCTCCTCTTTCTATCATGTCCTGGTTCCAATTGTGACATGAAGTTTAGAGCAAGCTCAAATTTCTACAAGACTCAGGCAATAAAAGATACCATAGTTTGTTGACGTTGTTCCATTTGTTGCAATTCTCCTTCAAATCCTGCATTTGCATCTCAAATCCTTACCGCTTACGTTCATGCTTCTGTAGCACAACAACAAGTGCTTCTTTCTCATGTTTAAGCCTCTCAATTTCATCCTTCCAACTCAAACTTTTTGAATCTGTTAATGGGTTTGATCTTTGGAGATTTTGCAAAGAATAGTTATCAAAATCTTTAAGCTAAAATATTAACCATAAACAGTTAACAATAAGTTCAAAATGTAAATACAATTACAATATCATTTAGAGAAGAATTTTCTTGAGGATTTCTCTTTTGCAACTCAATTTGATATAAGAAAAACCTTTGAAATCTATAGATATTTTAATCAAGAATCAAATGAAAGACAAAAACTTTGGACAATTTTGCAAAAACTCAGATAATAGATTAATGAATAGAAGAAAGCAACACAAAACGAGAAAAAGAAACAACTTTTAATGAGTACAAAACCTGGAAGCGGTGTGGTTTCCACCCACAAGAGATACACGGGTATATTTGATTCTACAGCAAAGGAGCAACAACTCATTGATCCTCTCAATCTCCATTGTGTAAAAAAAAACTAAAAATCTTTATAATCTACTCCCAATCCCCTCGATTCTCACCAAACCCATATCACAATATTGGCATTGTGCATCATATTTCAACCTTACTCAGCTGCAGGTTGAAATTAGGCCATCAGAAACACAGTGAAAGTGAGTAAGCACACGCAGTACAGAACATAAACAGATAAATATTAAAGAACAAAAAGACACCCATTTAAAAGGAAGAAAGAAAAAAAACCATTAAAAGCTACATAAACTCACACTTTCGCCAAGATCCATCACGCCATAAACCAATCTTTTCTTATATTTTCTTCTTTTTTTAAAAATTATTTTCTTGAAATTTTGTAATCAGATAGAGAATAGCAAGGTGATCATTTCTTGAAAGAAAACATAGGAAATTACAGAGTGAGTGACAGAACTGACAGAGATTCTTCTTCTTCTTCCTATGCCTCTCACTTTCCTTTCACGATTTTGCTTTTTTTTTTTTTATAACTTTCAAACCTATGTAGCCAAGGGTATTTTAGAAATTAGGTTTGCATCCTAAAAGAACTTTATAATGTTGCCCTCTGCAGGGCAACAAGCGGGACCCACATGTGCTGACTATGTACCCCGACCACCAAATATCAGTCAGAACCTCTTAAATGATACTGAATTTGAGAGCCTAAACACTCGATTGCAAAAAAAAAATGTTGAACCATCAAAATAGCAAAAATTGATAAGTTTGAACACTGTTTTTGCAATTACTCAATAAATTAATATATTAATTTAGTTAAATTAATTGATATCATTTTATTTAAAATAATATTTTTATTGATTATAATTTAACAGTACTTTACATATAGTACTTTCTAAACTAATTTAATTTAAAATAATAAACTACTAAAGGGTATGATTATTTTCACTCTTAAAATTTCAAATACATTAAATATTTTTAAATAAAATAATTAAATTAGATTTTTTCTTAAAAAATAATAGATAATATAATTTTTTATGTTTAAAAATTATTATTTTCTTTTTTAGGTATACAATTTTTCTTTGTTAAAAATATATACATATATAAATTTTCATTTACTTTTATTTAGAATAAACTAAAATAAAATTTAGTAAAATTTTGCTTAAGTTTTATTTTTATAAAAAAAAATTAAAAATTTTTATTTTACAATATATATATTCTATTTTATATAAAACACTCTAATTATATTACATGTAAAGCATGTCACGATCCGTACCCCTTGGGCACGTGACAGAAACTAGGGAAACTTCTGAAATTTGTTGTAAGTCTAAGAGATTTTTTTTTCCACAAAAATTAATTAACTTTAAAATTTTAAAGAAAATCTGGCAGAGTTTCCTCTATACCGGGACGAGCCAAAACCTGTAAAAGAATAGAAATAACATTCCCAAAATATTCTTTAATCATCATTACTTCACCACAACACCAAATTTATGTTCAACACATTATCATCAAAATAATACATATATCCATATTAAACCAATTAAATCACAAGTACACTTATCCAATATTCAAACTACTACCGCGGTGTCTTGAATACAGATATGAGACAATAAACATTAACAAGACCTTCATAAAATAGTCGGGGAAGAACAAGTCCGGTGCATAAGAAGGGGAATATCAGTTTGACTATGAGATCTTGGAAAAATAAAATTAAGAGAAATCAGACCTCACTAAGTGAATTAATATTATAAAATGCATATTGATTTTAAAATAATTATTTAAAACTATTAAATTAGTTAAATAAATAAGTATTAAAAATCTTTTATTTTGTAAAATAATCTTTATAAAATATATATTCTTCTAAATTTATAACTCCTTTAACTATAAAAATAATTCGTATAAAAATAATATTTTATAAATAAACAAAACCTTTATTGGGAGTTTTATGGTAGAACGTGTTACTTGATGGGTGTCACTAGGACTACGTATGCACTGGTTAAAAATTTTGGGTGTGTTATGTATTGGTTATTGGCTCGGTGGAACTTGATCTCTCGTACAGTTTTATGAATTGGGCTTGGTGAAACTTGTTCTGTCATGCAGTGTTTGGATTGAGATAGATCAAGCTTGTTCTCTCGGGTCAGAAATAAGATATAACTCGGTTGAACTTATTCTCTTGGGACATTGACAGTGGATTAACTGTAGTTATAACTCGGTTGAGCTTGATCTCTCGATTTACTTTTATTTAGAATAAAATAAAATAAAATTTTGCTTAAATTTTTTTTATTAAAAAAATTTTAAAAAAATTATTTTAAAATATAAATATTCTATTTTATATAAAACACTCTAATTCTATTACATGTGAAACAATACTCATTATTTCCATTAAAAATATTTTTTTTTAACTAATATACCTCTCTTTTATTCAATTAAAGAATTTTTTCCTTTTTTATTTAACATAAAAAGTAAAAAATGTGTAACTTCTCTTTTAAATTGAATTAATCATTTAGTATTAATTGGACCTAAGTATCAGGTAAACTACATTTTTAATTTTATATTTTCTTATTCATAATTTTTTTCACAAAAAATTTGTAAAATAGTCATATATGAAAATAAATAGTATTTACGTAGTAAAATTGTCACTACTATTTTAGATGTTATTTTAAATTTCTTATTGTAAATAAATAGTATTTATATTTTTCCATATTATAAGAATTTGTGAGCATTCCAATTTTATTTTTTCATGTACAATTGAATTATGTTCACACATGATTAAAATTATTTTTGAGGAAAATAGATGATGAAATTATTACAGTAAATGAAATTACTAATTTCATTATAATCAACTTTATAAATATAAAAATAGTGAGGGACATATGTGTTAATGGATGTGAGAGTTATAAATAAGTAAATTTTTTTTTATAGTT
>CATIWM010392934.1:0-32711 GCA_949671775.1 Mallotus repandus
TTTTTTTTTGTAGTTGCTTGATGGCATGGCTTTACTAGTTGCTATGTTTATTTGCTTTTGTATGTTGTTGTGTCTATTTTACCATGTTAGGACCTTTTGGTGTAGATGTTTCTAGTCTGTGTGGTGGCTTTGTGGCCAGGCAATTGGATATGGAAATAGGATTGATCCCGGATGACCCTTATTCCAATGTACTTAGTGTCTCCAGAGGTCGGCTCTTCCACGACGCCTTTGTTGATATGGTGGTGCCCCGACTAATGATGAGAGTGAAGGAGTGGATCGAGAGTCCTCGTTTGTCGAATCTATTTGTTCTAGTGTTTTGCGCAATCGGTTCCCTAATTTGGAGAAGGAATATTGTATCCCATAGGAGTATGCCTTGTCTCTTCCAAAAGGTTATCGGGGGAATTCAATTTTAGAGGAGAAGTGCATGATCATTTACTAGGATTTCCTTCATGCGGGGCTTCGATTTCTCTTTTACCCATTTTTGGTTGTATTCCAAACCTATGGGATCCTTATGAGTCAACTTACTCCTTATGGTTGGATGCTCATAAACAGCTTTATTATAACTTGTAGCCAAGCTAGCTTTGAGCTCAATCTAAGCATTTTTTAGTACTTGTTCATGTTCAGCAAGAAGAGCCAATATTGGCATCTGTCTAGGCAGCTTAATAAGGTTTTGTTTACGGGACTTCCCAAAGTGAAAAAGTCCTGGTATAAGGGTTTCTTCATGCTGACAAACCCGAATGGCTAGGGTGACCTTCCCTAGATGTGGGTTAATGATGCCTTTAAGGGAAATGGGAAAATTGAGCTTACGGATGAGGAGGAAGGTTGACTTGACATCTTGAAGACCAGGGTCAAAGGGGAATGCTTTTATTATAGTTGTATGATTGAAAGTTTAAAGGGTCGGTGGGATGCGTTGTTTTAGTTCATCTTTGTAACTATGCTTTTCGATTCTGACTTCGTCTTTTTTAGTTGGTAGGAAAAACTCTAAAGTACTTGCTTTACACTAATTTGGCTAAGGTGGTGGGACCTACTTTTGTAGGATTTGATGGCTAAGGGGCCAAAGTCTTCTTGTCATACGTCTAATGAACTTGTTAGCTTTCCCGATGATCCAACTATTGTGAAAATTATGGATTCTCCACCTCTAGTTGCTCCTTCCCCTAAGCTCACTTGTTTGGAATTGGTTTCTGCTAGGGTTCAACTGGAGGGTTAGACAGAGCCAACATAAAGGGAGCTCGTTTCTTAGGCCATTAAGGAATTTCATATGCTATTGGCTAAAAGGTATAGGAAATTTAGGGCTTTCTTAATATGATCCCCTGATGTCAGTGATGACTTCGCGAAGGCTTGCATCCTTCATGGCATCAATAACTTGCGAAACTCTATGAAGATGGACATTGACTTTAGGTGCTATCAACAACTGGCTGCTATTCAAGTGTGTCCTCTTCTTTCATTTGATCCCATGCATTTTATTTAGTTTGTGGTTTACTCAGGCTCTCATTTTCCGTTCTCTTTTTTATTTTGTAGCAAATGGAGCTCTCTGTGCTAGTGGACAAAATGATTAATTACCTTGCGCAAAGACATTTTTACTTGGTATTTACATGTGGTAGAGTCAGTGGTGGAGTTGGTTTGTTTCTATGAGAGGCATGCTAAAGAGTTAGCGAGTGTTTTATCTGAGAGCTAGAATCGTTTCTCTATCTTAGAGGCACAGGTCCACTCATTAGGGTAGCAAAATCAAACGCTGCTGTCGAAGCGGGAGTTGCTCGAACGCTCTCTCTAGGAATCGAAGGAGGCGAGGTTAGTGATAGAATCAAATATGTCTGTTTAAATTCAAAGCATTATGGATAAATTGTTGGCTCTTTATGAGGATGCAAAGACTCAGTTTGCCAACGAGTTATAGGCTCGATTTCCTGACTTGGACCATTCTTAGGTGGTAGGCTTATAGCCATGACTTGTTTTTTAATTATGAACAATTATGTGGGTTTTTTTTGTCTAGTTTGACAAATTTAAGCAATATTTTATGTTTTAGCTTTTTGGCTCCACATGGGTGGAGATTTAAGGATGCTTTAATAGTTATAGCGCTGTATTTATTGTTTTTAATGTAATTTGATGCTTGATATTTATGATTTTCTTTGTGCTAGATCAATCTTGGCACTTTAGTCATTTTTTTTATTGTTTTGATGCTTTTGTTCTGAGCGGTACGTCTATACATGTGAATTGACTCTTTGGCTAAATGTGGGCAATTCGTTATGCCACTTTATTAGTGATGACTATTCATGTATCTCGCGGTTATAATTAGTAGATCCTCTTGGGTTTTATATTTCACCAATGGTCTAATTGAGCAATTTCTTAGGATGGTTTTGACGTGCCGAAACTTGTGAGGAGGTTCCTCTCAGGTGATCTATCATTTTAATGAGTTATATAGAAGCTCTTCTCGGGTATTTTATTACTCTGAAGGATCTATTGCTTTTAGGAGCTCCACTCGGGTAGTCACTTTAAAGGGTCTTACCCCTTACTGATGATGCATTAATTTTGGGGGGTTTGTTGCGCTTAAGGGACTCCTCTTAGGGATTCATCACTCTGAGGGGTTTATTTCATTTAAGAATTCCTCTTAGGTAATTCATCGCTCCGAGGTGTCCTTTTCATTTAAGAACTCCCCTCGGGCGATTCATCACTTCGAGGGGTTCATTTCATTTAAGAATTCCTCTTGGGTAATTCATCGCTCTGAGTGGTCCATTACAATAAAAAGCGTATAATAAACGACATTATGCCTTCTTTTCATTGTCTTTCATCGATGTAGCTCATTATAAACATAACAGTTCAAGTAAGAAAAATATAAAAACATGGATATAGTATTGCTACCTCTACTGATGATACTTCTTTAGATTCAAAGTATTCATAATCTGGGGCATGGGTTTGTCATTGGTTTCTGATAGCTTGTAGGTGGTAGGGCCCCAGCGCTTTAGTCACTTGGTATGGTCCCTACCATTTCGACTCTAGCTTCCCCACTTCTACATTTCCCTTGGTGATGTCTGCACGGATCAGAACTAAGTCTCTTGGGAGGAAACGTCTTTCCTTAACTCTTCTATTGTGCAAATGGCCCATCTTTTGCTTACATGCTACTATTTTAACTTTAACTGCTTCCTTAGATTCTTTTAGCAAATCCAAGTTCATGTGGGGGCTTTATTATTGTTTTCCTCATTGTATTCAATCATAAGGTAACTGGGGAGGCTTATCTCCATTGGAACCACTGCCTCTGTCCCATATGCCAACTTGAAAGGGTGTCCCCAATACCCTCTTTTGGCATTGTGTGATACGACCATAACTTCTACCCATTCTCTTTTAGCCTGATCCAGCCTTCTCTTGATGCCCTGTAATAGTGTTCGGTTCGTAATCTCCATCATCCTATTAGTCTGGGGGTGCACCATTGAGGTGAAGTGCAAGTCTATATGGAGGCCTTAGTAAAATTCCTTGAATTATTTGCAGTCAAATTGCTTTCCATTATCTATTACCAACCTCTTAGGTATCCCATACTTGAACACCATATTTTTCCAAAAAAAAACTTATCATTTTGGCTTGGGTGATTGATGCAACTGGCTCTACCTCCACCCATTTAGTAAAGTGATCCACAGCGACAGTTAGAAACTTCCTTGTCCCTTTGCTGGGGAAATAGACCAAGAATATCCATTCCCTACTGCACGAATGGCCAAGAAATACCTAGGGGTTGTTGCTACGCTGGTGGTAGGTGATTAGATCTTCCATCGTACTAACACTTATCATATTTTATTTTCAGCTCCTTGGCATCTGCTTGCATGGATGGCTAATAATACCTTTGCAAAAGTGTTTTCCTGACAATCGTACTGGCAACTTCATGGGCTCCTCTAATCCCCTCATGTATTTCCCTAAGCATATATTCTCCCTCTTCTTTCGAGATGCACCTCAACCACGGATGCATGGTTGATCTCTTATACAGGGTGTTCCCTTCAAAGGAGTAGGTTGATGCAAGTCTCCGTACTTTTCTAGCTTCTGCTTCATCTTCAAGGAGTACCTTTGAATCCAACCACTCGATGATCATCCAGGATGCCTCCCTAATGGTTCGTACTTTTTGGCTGGCCTCTATAGTTGTCTCCGTCAATTATTCTAGGAGTACCCCTCTGAGCAGGTCATACCCTTCATATGCCATCCTAGAGAGCGCATCAGCCTCTTGTCTAGGGATCTGCTCAAGTGTCACGTCTATTCCTACCTCCTTCAATTGCTCTACTACCCCAGTTGTTATTGTCAAGTACTTGAGCATGTCCTCATCCTTTACTACAATCGACCCTCTATCTGATTAATTACAAGTTGTGAGTCACTGTGTACAATCAAAGTTTTCGGTTTGACTTCTTTAGCCAGGTTCAAACAAGTAATTATAGCTTTATACTCTGTTGCGTTATTGGAGGCTTCGAACCGCATCTTCAAATCATACTCTAATTTTATTCTCTTGGGACCTTTGAGTACTACCCCTACTCCTGCACCCATTAGTCTAGTTGTACCATGCATATACAGTAGCCATAGGGAAGATTTGACCATAGCTGGTTTGCCCTGCTCCTCTCTATATTTTGCTATGAAATCAGACAATGGGCGTTCAGGGACTTTTTGGGCTTATACATGACTTTATACCCCTATCTTGGCTGCCATTCAACAATCCTCCTAGATGTTTCTGCCTTTTGTAGTATCTTAAGCAGTGGTTGGTTCATTCTCACTACTATTTGATGTGCCTTGAAATACTGTCTCAGATGTTTCACAGATATTACTAAGGTGAATGCCATCTTCTCAATTTTAAGGTATCTAGTTTTTGCACATTTTGCTCTTCTCCTTCTTCCCTTACCAACACTGAGGCTAACATTTCATCTGAGATTGCCAATTATAAATATAGAGGGTCGCCTTACTTTGGCCTACTAAGTAGCAAAGGTGAGCTAAGGAAAGACTTTAACTCTTCAAAAGCTTTTTAGCATTTGTCCATCCATTTAAAGTTCTTGGGGCATTTGAGCACCTAGAAGAATGGGAGGCATCTCTTCGCAAAATAAAAGATAAAGCGTCCTAGGCCTGTGATGCGTTGGTTCAACCTCTACACTTCTCTAGTGGACTGTGGGGATTTTATCTCCATTGTTGCTTGTATTTTTTATAATTTTCCTTGATTCCCCTCTATGAGATCATGAACCCCAGGAATTTCCCTGCTTTCACTCCAAAGACACACTTTTCTAGATTAAGCTTCATGCCAAATCTATCCAGCACCTCCAAAGCTTCTTTCAAATCCCTGGCATGGTCACTTCCCTTTTTGATCTTCACAATTATATCATTGACATACACCTCCACTATTTTCTCAATATGCTCTTTGAACATTCGATTCACCAATCTTTGGTAGGTGGCCCCTACATTCTTCAAGCCAAAGGGCATTGGCCTTATAACAAAAAGTTCTCCTATCTGTAATAAAGGAATTTTTTTCTTCTTCCCACCTGTCCATTTTGATCTATTTGTACCCCTCATATGCATCCATGAAATTATATATCTCATATCCTGCTGTGGAACCAACAAGTTGATCGATACTTGGCAATTGGTAGCTATCCTTGGGGTAAACCCTGTTTAAATTAGTAAAATCAACACATATTCTCTATTTTTTGTTAGACTTTTTTACCAAAATAACAATAGAGGGCCATTCGGGGTAGTATACTTCCCCGATAAAATCAGCCTTCAAGAGTTTATCCACTTCATCCGATATGGCGATTTGCCTCTCTAATGCGTGCCTTCTCTTCTTCTGCTCTATTAGTTTGACAGACAGATCCACATTCAGCTTGTGGGTCATTACCTTAGGATTAATCCCTTAGATATCTTCTGGAGACAAGGTAAAAGAGCTTTCTTTCTGCTTTAGGACAAAGAGCACCTCCTAATATATTGAATCTACCAAATCTGCCCTCAATTTCACTTTCCTCTCACCATATAATCCCCATTCATGCACTTCCCCTACTGGTTCTGGCCTATCTTCCCCTTTCTCCTACTCCAGGGTTTTAATAGAGAGTGACTCTACTACCCCTCTCATAGCTACCGTGCATGCTTCTCTAGAAGCTTTTTGATTTCCCTGAATGAACAGTTCCCCTCGAATGGTGGGGATCTTCATAGTGAGATACCTTATACATGTGTTGGAGCTAGTGTCATAAAGGAAAGATCTGCCCAATATTGTGTTATAGTCAAAAGGGATATCCACAACCATGAAAGTTACTGAGAATTCCTCATAGCACGTCATATCTCCTAACTATACTGTCAACATGGATGAACCTTGTACTAACACTGACCTCCATCCTTGGCCCACCAATGGAGCTGACACTTTCTTGAGGTCAGTGGGTGATCTGTTCAATGCTTTGAATACACTTATGGTCATCAGATTCACCGCACTTATGTTATCCACAAGCATGTATCTCATGAGGGTGTTCCCAATCCTACCATCTACAATGAAGGCATTTTCATGTGGTCTATTTGGCCAGTCTCCATCTTAGGGTGAGAACCTGAGGACTTCAGACACTAAGTATACCCCCCCCCCCCCCTCTCTGCCTTTTCCTATTAGGTTTTTCCTCCCTTGATGAACCCCTAGGATTATGTTAATCATAGTAACAGGCTCATCCCTTGACCTCTTCTGTTCCCTATCCTTTACCCTGACTCCATCTTCCCTTCTAAGTTGGAATCTACTACCACCAGTTGGTCCATTGACAAATCTTTACAAATGGACAATGCGGATTAAACTCTGTATCTTATCTTTAAGTTGTTGACATTCCTCAGTGTCATGGTTTGTTCCCTTATGAAAATCACAGTACCTATCCCTATTTTTAGGGGATTTAGAGTCAATCTTCCTCGGCCAATTCATCAGTTCACCTAATTTCTTAATCCACATCAATATTCCTCTCCTCTAAGTGTTAAGAGGAGTGTATTGGCATTGCAGGTCAGCATTGAAAGTGTGCCGCCTGGCTCCCCTATCAATCCTCTTGTCATCCTTTCTCTCCTCTAAGGTCCATACTTATACTCCTTCATTGTCCTCTAGTCATATGTTAGCCCCTCTTTCTCTCGTCCTTTAGGAGGAGTGGAAGGTTTCCATTTGTCTGGCTTTTTGCCATCTGCAATGGTTGACTTGTCGAGTCGTATGTATTATGAGGCTCTAACCATCAACTTAGGGAATGTTGACAATCAAAGAAAGGCTAAGGAATCGTATAAGGGTTGCACATGGTTCCCATGGCTAAGGCTTTTATGGCAATGAGTAATGAGTATGTCAATGTCATCTACCTAAACTACCTCTTTGTTAAATCTCTCCACGAAGTCTCTCAATGACTTAGTTTCCTTCTGCAATAACTTTTGTAGATCTACTGAGACTCTTTTGAGGGGAATGCGCGTAATAAATCAGGTTATAAAAGCCTGAGACAACTGAGCAAAGTTATAAATAGAGCCACTATTCAACCCTTGATACCACTCTTGCGCAACACATTTCAGGGTAGTATGGAACACTTTACAAAGGACTGAGTCTCTAGTGGACGTCAAATGGATGGTGGTTTTGTAGGTGTTGACATGGCTGACAGGGTTCATCGATCTGCTATAAGTGCTTAAAGGTTGCATTTTGAACTTATCAGGAAATGGGTCATCTATGATTGCATTGGAGAGTGGAGAAGTGTCCTTGAAGTTGAACCCCTTTCCATCCCTATCTGGCTTCATGCTCTTCACAACCTTCTAGATCATTTGTAGGAGTTACTCCTGGTCCATGTATGCTCCTATGTTTGCCATGAATCCTATAGGATCTTCCTCATCTATCACCGCCTTCTCTTTGCCCTTATCCTTACAAGTGCCTCAGGCTTGGGTTTCTACCTCGTCCCTAACTTCCTGGCGATATCTCCATTAGTTCTACCTCCTTCAAGGGGTGCTATCTCTCTAGCCTCTTCCTCAATATCTGCTCTTTCCAAGTCCTTTCCTTCTAGGGCTTTCCTCTCCACCACATTCTCCATCAAGTTCTTTACTACATCTGTGAGCTCTTGGAGTACGACCATAATGGCAGCCATCTCCGGAGTCACTACTGGGTTGAAGGTAGGGGATTGAGCATGATGGATTTGTGAGGATGTTTCGATGGTGTTTATTGTGTGTGGGGGGTCGTTGTCCAGTAGGGTTGAGAGATTGGTAAAGGTTTGTTGCGGTGTATCGAGAAGTCAAAGTCCGGTGAGGGTTGCTTATGGGGTTTTATGGCTTAAGGGCTCTCCATTCTTCTCCGTTGGTACCATCATTTTTCACGCTCATTGTACCAATGATTATGCCAGTTCATTTTTCAGGTGAATGAGTGGCCTGTAAAAAAAATCGAATGAGAAGGCTTGTCAAGCGAGGTCCCAGCAAACCCACTCCAACGGTCAAGTAAGAAGGGGAAAAAGGAGAGAAAATGATAAAAATTGATTAGGATTTTAGGTGTTTTTGGGTTGCTTAACATCTTTTCCGTTCATTGGTATACAAATACCCTTACTTAGTACCATATGTTGTTTGATGAGTCAAGGTAGGTACTATTTATGTGGTTTGCACACTCCGTCTCAGCCATGCACGCCTATATAGGCTACATTAGTTGTGCTAGTACAATCCGGGCACACACCACTGGACGTCATCTTTGTCGTGCGAATGTCTACCAAGTACCTGACTTTGACAGAGTTACTACAGTTGTCTTAGCATGGTCGCAATATCTTTGCATAGGTGCGAAGGTAGTGATTTTGCGTAGGGATTTCCTTCTACCATGCTGATGATGCTAACGTGCCCTCCGCTTATTGGTTCCCTGGTTGTACTTGCCCTGTCATTGTTGTCATCCAGCTGCCTTCTCCAATCTGGGCAAAATGGGGAAGAAGATCAATGTGGGTTTTTAGGCCTAATGGGCCTACTGGGCTCCATTATCATGAGCCATATTCCTTCATAGTATGAGTAATCAATGGCGATAAATGTTGCAAATTGATATTTTCAAAATTAATTTATATTGTAAAATTAATTTTTATCAAAAAAATAATACACATACAATATAGCAATAATATTATTGCTATATTATTTGTGCGGAGAGTCATTTTTATTAATGTTTTAATAAAATCTTATTATTTAGATGTTTCACTAGCAACACATAAATGATTTATGTTCTTGTTGTTTCATAAAACAATGTTAATAATCATATTCTTATATATTAATGTCCTTTAAATGTTGGAAATTTTTATTTAGATTTTTATTGTTTTTGTTTATTGTATTAAGATTTTTTAATTCGTTAATTTATTAAATAATTAATTATGGAGATAATGGTTTACCTGTTGATATAAGATATATAAATGATTGATTTCTTTTGTTATGTTGCATATTATAGGACATATGCTATTTTCTTCTTTCATTAAATGGTTATTTTTTAATTTTATTAAAAGTTTTGTATTAACCAATTTAAAATATACAAGACTGTTACATATAAATCTATAAATTTTTTAAATGAAATTTTAAAGTAAAATGATTAAGTGTAAATTGAAATAAATTAGAAAAATAATTAATTATTGGAGAAGTATTTTATATTATTATTGTAGATTTGTGTATTTAATATATGTTATTTATTATTTTTTTAAATAGTTATTTTTAACTATTCCAACTCATTATATACCAAAATTATATTTGAAACTTAAATTTTAATTAAGATTAGAGTATATAATGAAAAAATTAAAAAAAATCAATAATTTGATAATAAATTGGACATTTAACATTTAATTAGTGACTTACAATGCAGTTATTTTTTAAAAATTTTAATTAATGACCAATTCAAATTCATAAATTACATTTATATAGGTTTAATTTATAATTAATTAAGTCACTTATTTGTTACAATTGATGTTATTTTTAAATAATTAATCAATCACTTATTATTTTGTCACGACCTAAATCCGGGAGTCATGACTGGCGCTAGGGAACGGGAATTCACACGAATTCGGAACCCATAGCAAGCCTTAAACAAAAATAAAACATTCATCATATATATATAAAAATACCTCAGAATTAAAACTTTTAATAATATAAAGAAAACTCCTTATCATATTATAATAAAATATTTACACAAATATTCAAATACATGATTTTAGTCTACAACAACATCACATACTACCATAAGATATACTACTACTGCAGCGTCTAATAAAATACAAGAAAATATGACTATTCAAAATTTAAATAAGTCAGCCGAGGAAAAAAGAGTCCTGCGAAGATTACTACTAATAGGGATCTGACGAGAAGAATCCTGAAAAAATATTTGAGGGGGTCAGACCTCACTGAGTGAATCATTATTATATATATGCATGTAACCTAATGAACGTACACACAAACATCAATAATAATATTTATATATTTATATTTATATAAATATACATATAATCCACACAGATACTTGAAAATATTTTTTCAAGATTTATTTTGCTGGAAGATCGGAGCAGAACCCTAAAAAGTTCGCAACCTCGATCTCTAAACCTCACTAGCCAACAGGCTCACTTAAATACCAAAATATTTCTCTTTTCCAAATTGACAATGGACTGGACCCGAGACACTGAGTCAACCGAGCTCCCATAATCTCACTATCGGCATGACTGGCCCCGAGACATTAAGTCAACCGAACTCCAGCAGTCATGCTCTCAACCATAATTCTCAAAATAATAATAAAATCATCAATCAATAAATCATTTCTTATCATCTAACGTACTATTGCGCAACAGTCTTAGTGTGACCCACTAGATGACACGTTCTACGGCTATCCTCCAAAAATATTTTATTCTAAATAATTAAACATTTCATAATAAATAAAGTATTGAAATTATATAAACTATGCACAACATTCAAAATACGCAAATAATTATAGCATTAATATATATAAAACATGTATATATAATAATGCGATAATAACAATAATTAAGATAAATGCAATATAACATATTGAAATTCGCATTTATTTAAAACATGGATGTTAATATTATATTCTACATGTCATGCATACATATAATAATAACTCATAGGTATACGCTACTCTACTCTGGTTCGGCTGGTCCAATCCAGAAGGCCTAACTCGCGGCGTAGCTAAAAGAAAATAATAATAAATAATTAATTAGAAATAAATTTCTAATTTTATACTTTAGAGATTTCTAAAGAACGACTCAATCTAAGAAATGATTCGATCTAAGAAACGACTCTATCTAAGAAACGACTCGACTAAGACTCAAAACTTAAGACCGACCCAATGTCACGTTTTATGAGAAATCTACCAAAAATTCGGCAGAGTCTCCTTTGTAAAATGGATATCTCTCTACTAAAAGTAGAGTAGATCCTGCACGCAAACATACTTCTAAAAGATTCACAATTCAACTTCTAGGGTTGGGCCCCAAACTACAATCATTGCCCAACCGAGAACCAAATCACCAAAATATCTCATAAAAATATTAAAAACATTTATTTTCCAAATAAATGATGATATTCTATTTTATTAATAAAGGTATGAAAAATAATTTTGAGCTAAATGAGTATTTTATTATCTTTATGATATTAATAAGTGATTTCAATAATTATTTAAAATTTATGCTAATTTAATTGTAAAATGGAATAAAATTAGTATATAACTAATAACCTTGTCAATTTTCTAAATTACTTTCACATTATTTTAATTTATAATAAATTATGGACTTATTATTATTAATTTAAATATTCTATAATTAATATTTACTTACTATCAAATAAATAGTTTTGATTTTTGATTAATAATCATTTTAATTTTATAACTATTTGTATCTAATTAATTTTATATAAATAAACTGTTATTCAAAAAAAATAAAAAGATACAAAAAGTTTTAAAAGTACTACAATATAATTTCTTTAGCATAGTATATTGAGACATTAAAAAAATTAATATAATTAGTGGGTAGGGATTTTTGCACTTCTTCTGTTGATAATTGCACTCCATTTTGACTTCATTTATAGTTTAGATGACTTAATTATCTTTAATTCAAAATAATTATATTTTATTATTTCATTAAATTATAAAAAGTGTATTTTTCACAACAGTCAATACTTACTTAATTAGCTATACATGATCAAAATTAATAACTTGAATGCAAATAAGAGTTATTTATCATTTTATTAACTTGTTATATTCATTTATTTTTGCGTTCAACTTATATTGCTAAAATTTTTATTAAAAACAGTTATATTTCTTTATAAATTTAGTTGTGAAATTTTAATTTTTAATTTGTTAATTGTATTAACGTTTCAAGTGTTTATATATGGTAAAAATAACTTTCGAAGGTGAATTTAATTCTAAGTTTTCTATTAAATTTTTTAATAAAATAGTATTATACAACATGAAAATATTTTTAATGGTGAATTTAAAAACATATATAAAATGGTAGAATATAATACTAAAAATATTACATGTAGTGAAAAATTAATATAAAATAAAATAATTAAAAGAAATATTTTATAAATATTAATTAAGTTGATAGAAATATAATTTTTAATTGAAGGGTACTAAAGTCATTGTATCTAATATAAAGATTCAAATGGAGCACATTTCTAAATAGTGGGAGTGCAAAAATCTTTACCCTAATTAATTAGTCACTTATTGTTATTATTATACCCTTATTAATTGGACATTTATTATTATAATTAATTTTGATCTAATATATTTAATTAATCACTTATTATTTAATTAATCTTATTATTTAATTAATTTTTAATTAATAACCAATTTCATTTTATATTTTTTCAATTTATAGTTCAATATTTATATAATTTATTAACAAATTTAGAATATCGGTGGTGGATGAAGAATCGTGAACATAATAATTTCTAGTTGACCATGTTCTCAGAAAAAAGATACTTTCGAGAAACGACGAAAACGACTGAAGTGGCTATACATACAAATCTATTTACGGATGTATATGCTTTGATTGGAACTTTCAGTCTATATATATATATATATATATATATATATATATATATATATATATATATATACCCCAAGTTACATACATTTTTGGAAAAAGAAAAAAAAAGTACTTTTTGGTTAGCGCTTTTAATATGAAGGGTCTGTGATTTTATTTTTTGCACTTAGGTGACCTGTGGTGCCTCGCCATCAGCACTTCAGTGACAAATTCTGTAACACTATTAAGTAAACCAACATGGCACCACATAGCAAATGACGTGTGCAGGGGGATGGCATGGCACACATGTGGTAGAATTACTTAATAACATCACTAATTTGTTATTGAAGTGCTAACGATTATGTACCATATGTCACCTAAGTGAAAAATAAATAAAACCACAAGGTATTTTTTGTATATATATATATATATATATATATATATTTTAGGGAATTTTTTGTACATATATTAATCAAACATAATTAATCAAAACTCAATTGATTTTGTATACTAATGAGTATAGTGTATTGAACTCTATTGATCAAAGAAAGTACTAGTGACTACTTGTGGTTTAAATAAAATGATGTAGGCTAAGGTCTTGGGACCTTTTGAAGAGCTTCAATTAATTAGTTCAAATTGAAATTTCCATTTCTTCATTTGCCTTACACATAAGGTTTAAATTGAGGTCCTTAAAACTTTAATAATTGAATTAATTAACTAAAACTCTTCGAAATGTCTTAAGACTTCAGCATAAACTATTAGATCAAAATTTCATTAGTAGTGACTGCTACTTCTCTTAATCAATAGAGTTAGATGCAACTATACTCAATATTGAAAGAGGCCCTATAGAGGGGGTGAATAGGGAAAATTGAAAATTAAAAGAAAATTAGAAACTTAATCAAGAGTTAAAGAAGAGTTTAGATGAAGAAGCAAGAGAAGAATTCAACAACACAAGATTTAAGGTGTTCGATTCATAAATGAATCTATGTCTCCACCTAACTCAACCCCAAGTTAGGATTTTCAATACCCACACCAATCTTATTCACAAAGATTGAGTTTACAAGAGTTTTATGGATCAACTCTGAAACCTTGCAATAATGAGCTTTTATACAAGGCTTAGCTCTAACCACAAACCCACGTGTTTTGATGGAAAAACACTTAAACCAATTCCTTTAGAGATTTACCTCACTTCTCTTCTAATTTATCCCAAGAATTAGATGAAGTTTAAGGCCTATCTCTAACTCACAACCAACCCTCAATAATAAGAATTTTAAAGGATTGAAGAATGTTTAAGAGATTTCTAAGAGAATTAAATTGCTTAACAACTTGTGTAACTTATTAAATGAAGTTCCAAGTCTTTAATATATAGTTGGAGACTGAAATATGGCTGTAGGAAGCCATTAAATGCTTCGCCAAGCTCTTCTCTTCACCATTTAATTTTTTTAAGCTTTTTGCAAACAAACTGCCGCTCAAGGTTATGAGGGCAGGCTTTAGCTCATGAGGGATGAATAATATGACCGTTAGAGGCTGAATTAGCCATTAGAAACAAGCAGTGTCTCCTCACGAGCACCTCACGATCGTGAGGAGCACTTGTGAGCGACTCAGAATTTTAGCACAGGAGAAGACTGTTGGCTCTTCTTTTAGGGGGCTGCTCGTGAGCCTCCTCATGATTTGGATGGTGGCTCATGAGGAGCATGTTGTAACTTGAAAATTTGATAATTTTTTACTTTATTTGCATCCAATTGATTTAGGACTTTGCATAGGCTTTTATTTTTCATTAAAACACATATGAATACTCTTTAAAGATAACTTTACACATCTTTATACTTGAACAAATAATTTGATCTTGGAATGTGAAAACCTACACACTTAAGCAAAGTGATTAGAACTTTAAATTGCTTGTCAAAGTCAAAACTAAGGGGTTGATCATGCAAATGGTTAGTAAATATTAATATGAAAAATATTGTAATGATTAATATTAAACTGATTTAGATCTATATGACGACCGATGACATGAATTAAATTTATTTTTGTTATATTTTATTAGTTTTTAAATTTAAAAAGTAAGACTATTTGAAAATACAATAAATTATTAGTTTGGTTTAGATCATTAGTATATAAAATCAATTGAATTATGACTAATTATGTTTGATTAATATATATACAAAAAAGTGCCTTATGGTTTTTCCTTTTTGCACTTAGGTGACCAATGGTACACAATTGTTGTCATTAAGTAATCATACGTGACAGATGACGTGGTGTCATATCATCTACCACATGTGTGTCACACGTCATTTGCCATGTGGTGTCACGTCATCTGCCACGTAAGATTATTTAACGGTGTTACAAAAATTGTCACTAAAATACTAACAGCAAAGTACCACAAGTTACCTAAGTGTAAAAAAAAAATCACAAACTCATCATGCTAAAAGCTCTAAATCACAAGATACTTTTTGTAATTTTCCCTACATTTTTTTACTCCTATGTGTATACATTTTTTTCATTTTAATACTATTACTTGTTTGCAAAATTCATAAATGAGAAAAACATTTTATATTAAAAGCATGTTATATTTAGATTATAATCACTGCACTTTAAACCCTTCTTTTAATGTGATCAAAATTCTCCTATTATTGTTGTTATTTATCTTCTTAACTTTTTAATCTTTTGTATATCTTAACCTTTTTAGTTTTTATTGCATTAAAAATTTTTAACTAGCTAGATTATTAAAATTTTTTTTTTATTTCACTTATTATTTTTAATATATTAAAATATTTTAGTGTAATAAATTAAAAAATACTAAATCATAATCCATATATTGCACAGATTATTAGCTAAATATATTATGAAAATTAAATAATAATACAATTTTTTTCAGTTTTATATGGACACTTTCTTTTATTTTATTAAAAAGTTTTTTTTATTCAATTTCAGTGATTCTAAATATTTTGCAAAATTTACAAAAATGAGAGGTACTATTGTCTTAAAAGTATAAATTGTATTGAAAGATGTGTTAAATGAAGTATTAAACTATAATCATTATACTTTCAATTTTTTTTAAATTGTTGTTTTGAATTAAATTTGATAATATGATCATTTAAGAAACAATGTTATATTATTAATATTTTTCTTATCTTCTATTATAATTTTATAGTTTTGTAATATATATATATATATATATTAAAAATATATTATACTGTCAAAATGAAATTATGACACAATTTTTCTCACTTTTACATGGACATTTTATCTTAAATGAAATTATGACACAATTTTTCTCACTTTTACATGGACATTTTATCTTTTTAAAAGTTTTTTTTCCAATTTAGTGATTCCAAACATTTTTCAAATTTCATAAAAGCAAAAAATAATACTATTCTAAAAGTGAAAAATTGCATTAAAAGATATGTCAAATATGATATTAAAGTATAATTATTACACAGGATTCGATCCTTGTTCATGTATGAAATATTTTGATAGCCAGTATTTTATTCCTTAGTGGGCCGATCAGGTGTAAGCAGAGATTAATTTAAGTGTGGTACGAAGTTGAAAGTGCCTCCCACAGTTGAGATCCTCCCAGGACACCTCGTGCTTAGACAAAAATATAATCATTACACTTTCAAACCTTTTAAAAGATTTATTAGAGCTTTTAATTTAACATATTGTTGTTTTAGTTTGAAATTTAATACTGATCATTTGAGAGATTGATCAAATTATAATGATTTAGTTTTTATATTTTTTTTTTACTTTTCTAGAATGTAGTCTTTTTATCATTAATTAAGTTATTTTATATATTATTTATCTATTTAACTTCTTATAATCTTTTGTGCATTCTAATTTTTATTTTCCATTGAATTAAAAAGGTTTAAATATAAATAACTCCTTATTTTTCATTAATTTATCTATTTAGTTTAATTTTTCTCTATTTTTCTATATTATACTTTAAACTATTTATAATAGTATTAAAATGTGGCATAAGGAAACATATAATAACTTTACAATTTAGTTATAAATTTCATTTTATGAAAAAGTCTCAATTAGTTATGTAAATTGATTAGAGGTAATAATATTTATATTCATTTTTCAAAATTAATCGTTGTCATTTTTACTTATAACATACGTCTCTAATTTTATTTTTTTTTTTTATGTATTCTAGCCTTTTCTTTTTCTCCTCATATATTTGAATTTTAATTTCTAAGATTTAAGGATTGTACAACTAACAACTAAAGTTATTTTTTTCTCTATTTTGTATTTATTTGACTTGAAATTCATAATTTTTATTTGAAATTTTTAATTTTTATTTTTTTGTTAAATACAATATTTGGCAGAAAGAGATTCCTCTCCTTTTTGAACGACTATCACTATTTTTTATAATGTGTGAACTCTTCCTTTCATAGTTATTGTTGAAATAAATACAATAATTTGTATTTCATTTTTTATTGAAATAAATTTTCAATTGTAATGCTATTTTAGTGTATTGATTCTATTTTGCATTTATTTAGTTTGAAATTTTTTAATTTTTGTTTGAGATCTTTTGTTGCTATTTTTGTTAATTTATATTTAATATATGAATTAATATTCCTTTTTACACTATCGTATACATCTATAAGGTAAATTATTTTTTTAACAATAATTTCTGTTTGTTAATTTTAATTGTATCTTAATCTATTGATTTTATTTTGCACTTATTTAACGTGAAATTCATTATTCTTGTTTGAATTAGTTATATGGAATTGGTTAATTGCAATCATAAGAACCTAATTAATAATATAAAATATAAAGTAACATCAATTAAAAAATTTATTAATTAAGAATAAAATTATATTAGATTATAAGTGAGTAATTAATTATACGATATTAACATTAATTGTAATAATAATTGAATAATTAATTTAAATTGAAATGATATAAAAGTAATTTATAAAATATAAAATATTGAATATAAAATTAAAAAGATGTTTATATAATAGTGACAATACTACTTGACTCCATGATTTTCATATAGTCTAATTTTCATATATATTATAGATAATATGAAAATATTGGTTAATATTTTATATAAACAAATAAAAATTGACAATTAAATTAATGAAAATATATCTAATATTTCTTTTAACTATTAAAATAATTTTTCAATTCTATAAGAACATGTTTATGATTGTACTACACCTAATTAATGTATTACTTAACATTTAATAGAAAATATAAAAAGATAGTAGAATAATAAAGTATTTCTTAAGTGACGATAACAACTTAAAGAATTATTTAATTAAAGATAATATATATGTTCTTTTTGAATTGTAGAATTTATTTTTTATCAAAAATATTGGTTGTTTATTAAATAATTCAAATAACTTGAATTATTTTTTTATCTAAAGATAAAATTTCATTCATTATAAGGAAGAGAAAAATTATAGATTACATATTAGTAAACTAAATAATAAGGTTTTTTTCTTTAAAAAAATCGCTATACCTAAAGATGAAGTTAGAAAATACAAATAACATAGAAATTCTTTCAAATAAGATAAGAAGAAAACCTCATTTTAGAAGACTGCTTTTCAGATGTATTCAATTAGTTAAATAGAAGCAGATTTGATTGTGTTTTCAAATCACAACCACAACATCAACTTAATCTATCAATTATTTGCTCTAATGGATTGAGCAAACCCCTATGATAATGGATGAAATTTCATTACCCCATAGTAAATCATCAACACAATAATCAAAGAAAATTGTAGAATTTATTATTCATTAAATAACATATTATTCAATTAATGGTAAAGGTAGAAAATAGATAATTTAATAAGAAAGAAGAAAAAGTTAAGAGAAATTGATATTAGAACTTGAAAGCACCACAATTCAAAAGAAATGACTTAAAAAAGAAAATACATGGACATGTAGAAAAGAGAAACTTTTGTAATACCTTGATTTTCATTATATATATAAATGTTCATAAAGTAAAATGGAACTAAGGAGCGGCTTTGCTTCCTCCACATTATGTTCTAATGCCTTTGGTGTGATGTCATTTAGCCAAATGTATGCCATCCCTCAATGATGCTGCCTGCCAAACTTGACCACTTAGGTGACTTTTTTTTTTTATTTATTTTTTATTTTTTTGAGAAATACCACTTAGGTGAATTTCAGATTCCATTAAGTGGTGCAATCATAGCTAAGCATTAGGGCAATAAAACAGTTGAAGACAATGTAGAAATCCCTGCGGCAGATTGCATCCAACATTTGATTTCAGGAGTGATGATACCCTTACCCTTGTTTTCTATTTAAATGTTTGTGCACAACTGGCCATTAAGCGGGCTGGAGAGTATCTTCTCCTTCAAATGGAGGCAGGGCAAGGAAATTTTGAGGTTTGCATCACTGAAAAGAGCATTGTTAAAGCAATCAATCACACGCCAAAGCCCCAAACACTATCCCTATCAAACCTCGACCTACTTTCTGGCCGTTTCCCAGTCACATACTTCTATTTCTTTCGTAATCCTCAAAATGATAGCTTTACCACCATCTTCGAGTCTCTAAAAACTTCCCTTGCTGAAACCCTCAGTTACTACTACCCCTTTGCTGGTAGAATTGTTCAAGATCCAGTTACTAACGAACCTGAAATCATCTGTGACAACAATGGTGCTCTTGTTTTAGAGGCTCATGCCAATACTTCCTTGAAGAAACTAGACTTCCACAATCTTAATCGATGTTTACAAGGGAAACTGGTTTCTATCATCCCCGATTTCCCTTTGCTTGTCCAAGTCACACGTTACACTTGCGGAGGCATTTCAATAACATTCACCTTTGATCATGCGCTGGGAGATGCAAGTTCTTTTAGTAAATTCTTGCTCTCATGGTCTGAAATTGCTCAAAAGAAACCATTATCTTGCATACCTAACCACCAGAGAAATCTCTATCCACGTTGCCCTCCTTCTTATCACCCTTATTTGGATCAAATTTTCGTCAAGTGCACCATAGAAGATATAATAAACATGCCGATCACAAACATCTTGCTTAAGCGCCTCTACCATATTGATGTTTCCAACATCAATAAGCTGCAACAAATTGCATGCACAAATGGCAACAAGAGAACAAAAATTGAGGCATTCTCAGCCTACTTATGGAAGATTATGGTTACAACTATAGACAAAAAGCATGAAAGGTGCAAGATGGGATGGTTAGTTGATGGTCGTGGTCGAATATGTGGAACTCATAATTCAATGTCAAATTACATAGGAAATATACTGTCTGTGACTGTTGGAGAGGCAAGCGTTGCAGAACTCAAACAAAAGTCCATATCAGATATTGCTAACACTGTTCATGAAGTGATACTAAAGGGTACCAGTGAGGAGCATTTCCTGGATTTGATTGATTGGGTTGAATGCCATAGGCCTGGTTTGATGATCCCAAATATTGTGTTAGGACGTGGTGGCCCAGCTGTCGTCTTGTCATCAGGTAGGAGGTTTCCAGTAGCCGAACTAAACTTTGGCTTTGGCAGTCCTGTGCTAGGCACCGTCTGTTCTACCATAGAAAAAATTGGAGTTGGCTACTTTAACCAAAGATCAAGTGCACGGGGTGATGGCTCATGGACTGTGTCAGCCATCTTATGGCCAGAACTGGCTGCTGCCCTGGAGTCAGACCCTATTTTTGAACCCATGTCAGCTGGTCATCTTCAACTCTAGTGCCGTTCCATCTCACCTTGTTTCCACTTGGCTATTATGAAGAAGCTCCTGTCAGAAAATGTACTGAAACAATGAGCAAACATCCAAGTTCCGAATATACTGTCTATCATACACCATCTAATGATGCAAATTATGCAGTATGTAGCTATTTATCTAAAAGTTTGAACTAGGACACTAAACTTATGTTCTCACAGGCATTATTCCAGAAATTAATTAACCCATCCAAAAATAATTCGACTCAGCAGGCTAACACTTGTGTAAAGTACGTGACCAATTAAGACAGGCATAGTAACGTATTACTGCTTTATACAGATCTCAACAATTCAATCCAGTCCCCACTTAACTAACTCAAAAACAATGCAAACAACATGAAACATTAAGTCTAAGTCCCAGAGTGAAAATTCAATCCAACTGTCTAACTGAAATAGTGCATTACCAGTGGTCATAAGTCCTGACCATGAAAAACTGCAATAAACCAACATCATACAACTGACACAAATTGATGAAACAGATAGCTGATAGATCATACCAACCTTGGTTAACTCTTGACTTTCAGAAGCGGACTTTCAAATCAGTAGATAATATGGGAGTTCCGAATAACTTGAGATAATATTTTTTATACAACCTCACCAAATCTTAGCAACCTCAACTGTCATGATGAGAGAACGAATACACTTCAACGATAACAAAATTAACAAATAAGGACCTCAATATCAGTAAAAGTATACAAATGTAAAAAATCAGTAAGACAAATGGGTTTAGCTGCTTACCTAGAAAAATCACAAAAGCAGAGAGTAGATAAGCATCTGCTTGCCCAAAGTGTTGGCAATCTCTCTATGTGCAGTGTATGCGGGGCACCATGTCAGCTACTCTATGTGCAGTAACTCCAATTCCAGATTTTGAACATGTCTACCAAGAATAGAATTATAAATTATGATCATCAACCAAGTCTACAGCACAAACTGTTCATACACCTCAGAAGCTCAGCTTTCTCCATAAACCTCAAAACACCACACCTCCATAAAGGAACTTCACCCTAAACTATTCAAAATTACCATTTACCTAATGCAGCGCAAACCGCCCAATGTCATTTCTTAAAAAGAGAATCCATTCATGATTTATGTTTCAGTATCGGTCCTTTTCTTTGACTTTACCCACATAATACAATAAATGGTGAAGCTCTTTTCAAGATGCTTTGATATAAAAAGAATTTGATAGACTAGAAGAGATGATTCACATCAGGGCCACTCACATAGCCTTATTTGAACATAACTACTACTTTCTAACCTTCACAGTCTGACATGGATATGTATGTAAATTATGTAACACAGCAATCATTTTTCATTGGCAATACTAACCTTGTGGCCCCACCAAATGTGCTAGCCCCTAAACTTCAATTTGTATTGCATTAAATCCTTGCACTTTTATTTCTGCACTTATTAAGGACTTATTTAACCGAGTGAATAAATTAATATTAAATTTTGTTAATGACTAATAAATTGACTATTATACATATTTTTTAGATCAGTATCCAAAAATATAAACTAAAAATTTCAAAGAAAAATAAAATTTTCATCTTTGCTTTCGTCTTCTTCCTAGCAAGAGCATCTATTCCATGCGCTAAAACCCTAAACACTTTTTCCCATTATACATAGCAGCCATCTTTATCAATGCTCCTCAATCAACCCAATCATGGTTAAACTGCAAGACATTTTTTCTTCTCTTTCCTCCTCCCTCTTTTTATCTCTACCCACCTCCTTTTTATATCATTGATACTAGAAGACATCAAAGCCTCTGCACAGCTTCACCATTACCACTCTCACCATGTCCATCCACTCAGGAAAAGTCAAAAAGCTATTGGCACAATGAAGAAGCCGTTTTTTTACCACACTCCTCTTATCTTTTCCAGTTCTCAATTTCAACTTTGCATCTTCTAATACAAGAATTAGACCTTTCTATTCTTTTAATAAATAAAATAAAATCATAGCTCAAATGCTCTTCAAAGACAAAAACGGCTTTTTCATCCCCATGATTTTAGTATATAGAAACAATTTATGCAACCTGAGAAGACAAGTTAAAATTAGTTCCTTGTGTAGTCATGCTTTTTGACATTAATTGTATACACACTGTCACTGTTGGCTAATATCCAAGGATTCATACCCACTATGTAAAAAAGGATTTCCCATTAAAAGCCAATATTTGTTTTTAACGGCTAAACAAAATATGACGGTGTTCTGGTAATGGCGGAAATAGATTCTCAAAGTGGGATTCTACTTATTGTGCTCATTAAATTTCCCCTCTTTTTTTACTTAATTTTTCAGTATTTGTTGAGTTCAATAACTAGAAATAGCTCTCTCTCCTGCTTTCCTCACCGTCATAGTTTTTAACTGTGCGTGTAATTCACAAGAAAAAGCGGTGTTAAAAGAAGTCCATGTTAAGAATAATAGTTATGAAAGAATGAGGGGAGTACATTTTGAAATAGATTGAGTTCCAGTACATTTTATAGAAAATAAAATATTTTAGATACTGCATCCAGAAGTTGAGAAATGAATACTGTTTTTTTTTTTAAATCCCACTTCCAATTTGGAAGATATTTTGGAAAGCTATCTTAATTTTCCTGTAGGAAATTAGATAAACATGCCTTTTTATATATAAAACTGACAAACTAGCCCGCACGATTCCACTTTATAATTTTAAGAAAACCTTCTTACTTTAAACAATTAAATGGACTCCGGGTGTTCTCATGAAAACATTATATTTAAAAATAGAGATGAAAAATGGAGAACAAAATTTGAAAAATATTATCCACTGCATAAACACAACCAAGAGTTTCTCTTAAATATTTCTACATAAAGTACTTATTGCACAACCAAGCGGAACAGACCAGTAGAAAGATAAAAGTCCAAAATTTCCAAAAAGAAAAAAAAAATGATCACCGGTGCTAAAAATACCTCAATAGCTTTCAATTTTTTGAGTTTTGTCAACCACATAAGCAGGCTTTTCATTTGCATGTCCACTGCGTAGCTGGTCCTGCTAAGATAAAGAACCAACAAAAGACGTCAAAATGTAACCAAAATGGAATGTAACATAAAGGAGTCAAGGAAAACTCCTTTCAAGCATTATCAAACAGATGAAAAGAAAGTGGTTTACATGTTCAAGCATTCACCTGGTCCGGAAATGAGCAACATCCCCTTCATACCAAAGACAAAAGATGAGTGCAAGTGTCTGATCTAATACTAAGAGTATAGCTGTAAGCCAAAAAGTGCACTGTATAAGAAAATTAGTACACGAGAAAGTGAAAATTGCAACAGACCCCGATAAATAACAAGCTAAGCTGCCATTATTTGAATTGTAACAGCAGGTCATCATCTGAACATTGTATGATCTGTTTTCCCCTTTTTCTTTTTTGTTCTTCTAAACATTCTATAAACCAACACTTGAGTTGAACTTTATTTGACCCAGTTTACAAAAGAGAATAAGCAGCAATCATTGATTTTGGAGATCCAAGGGCCAACTCAACAAAGTTGAGCAAAATTCTAAAATGTAAGGGCTCCATAGTTCAAAACATAAGAGGACAACTTGGCTAAAACATTCAGAAGCCAATCTTACAAATAATTGATGACCAGAGTATGGATTTAATACTCAGAATGAGATATTGACCAGTACAACTCAAAACTATCATCATCAAAATTAAAAACATATTGACCAATACAAGGCTTACACATCAAGGTAAGCCTTATGCGCAAAAGAGAAAAAAATAAATGAATTTTAAAAATTACTAAAAAGTTAAGCTAAAACTCATGTTCTTAAGTAATGGTAAAATTCATGTCCTTTAAATGCCAAATTCATAAACCACATGGTATTTAGCATCAAATTCATAAACCAGAATGTACTTTATGATTTTCCCCTTCTTTTTGGTGAGTCTGATTCTCAACTAGATTGTGAGACCAAAACAAGTGAGTCGGATTCTAAAATAGATTGTGAGACCAAAACATCTTCATCAGTCCTTCAGTAACGGTTGAAACTGTTCGGCTCCTTTTAATTGTGTGATTTGATTCTTATCCTAAAAAATTTGAGGTTGTTTTTTATAGGAGTCCTGAATGCTACTAATCTGAGGCTACTAGCTCCGCTTTGCATCTAGCAGACCCTAAACTTTGAAGTCCTGAAGTCCAATCTATCAAGTCTTTGTATTTGTTGTCCTAAGTATCAAAGTTTTATATAAAATTATGCCATCATCCAGAATTTGAACATAGTATAACACAATTTTTTGTCAGCAAAATAATATCCATTCAGCTAACAACAGACACCACCCTGGAAAAAAACTAATTAATGAGTTATTACAGCACCACAAACTCAATCCATAGTCACAGTCAGCAATAAAGGATCCTTTCACAAAAGAATATATATTCCAAAAACAGTACTGCAAACACAAGCAAAATAATCAACTGTAGCCATTCCCGAACGCCATCAAAACTTAATTTAAAAAACTAGATTGTCTCGAGAAGATTGCTCCAGGACTGTCTAAAAGTTCCTAGCAAACATGTTCGGCTTAAGTTCAAAATTTTCTTTTACGATGTTGAGTTATCTTGCTACAATGAAGTACTTGACCATAAAATACTCCATACCTTTTTGCCATATACACTACTTTCCATTGTTGAGTTAAAATAAAGGGGAAACTACTTAGTTTATGTCCACTTTAAGTTGCAAAAGAAGTGCTGATGGAATATGTGGAACGAACTACCAAGGAAACCTCATTACATGGATTACAGCTAGTATAATGCTAAATGCATGTAACAGAGCACAAAAAAAAATCCAGTAACATGGCAGAAAGTGGTTCTAGGGCCAGCAGTGTGCTTATTTAGAATTTTCCACTTAAGCGTTAAATTAGTATTTTTTTCTACACTTAACGCAAATTTTAGACTAAACTAATTCACCTCAACTCTAATGCAACAATTAAAATTAGTTCAGCGAATACGCCAATAGAAATTAGTTGAGGGGCCAGAAAATTTATATTTGTTTCATGATTTTTGTTATTCAGGTAATTTTCTTCTATCATAGAACTCCACTTTCAAACTTAGACTTCAATTCTCACCTTATCATTTACAAAAAGCCCCCTGCAAACTTCACTTTGGTAGTGGTTACAAGTCCAAGACAAAAGAACTCTATACATAGTCACAAAATCCAATGGTTCAGGGAGTACTCCCATTAAGCTTAATTTCCCGTTGGCAGCAAGCCCAGAACTCTCTTTAAAAATATTAAATGAATAAAACCCTACTGCTCCACATCAAGGTGATTCCACCAACAAATTGCATTATACTAGTTCCAAACCTAATGCACAATCCATGATCCCACACAAAATAAATGTTGATCACCCTAAAAAAAAATTTATATATTATAATTGCATGTAATGTCCAACAATTTACATTGCATTTAATTACTCTAATTTAGTTCCCGTAAGACATAAGAAGACCTATTCATGCCAAACACAGAGAAATCTTTCATTAAAAGAGAACATGTTAGAACACCAACAGCCGATTTAAATATGATACCATAAATCCGAGTCAGAAGAATTACGACCATTTTCCATTAGCATATCACCAATTAGCAAACACAGAAACAACTACAAGTTCAAAAAATAAAGAACAACTTCATCAAATTTCATCTTAAACAGAATGCAGCCAAGCCATCAAAAGATGCACCTATGGCCTGTAAGGAATTCGAACACCTAGCAAAATATCATTCAGGGCTACAGAAAGTAACAAAAAGAAAGCATTACATAATTTGGACCATAAAAGCAAAATTACAACCGCTCTACAGTTTGGATGCAGACTGCCTTCATAAGTAGCAGGCCTCAAGTTGACCAATACCATTGATTTGTTGCTGTTTATGATTATATTTCTTTACTCATTTTGTCATTTTGACTAAATGCTGCTAAACATAATGAACCAGCTACAGATATCACTACAATTATTGTTTCTAGCCATCCCATTTGCTGTTGCTGCTGATTCTATGAAACTATTAATTACTGCTTTCATGGTTCAAGCTTTACTGGATATGAGAAAAACATTATATCTCGGGATTACCTTGAAAAAAAATGAGCAGTGCTTATAACAATAGACAGTTCTACATTGACACAGAAGCATGTTTAAAGAACATGAAGAACAAAAGCTACCAAAAAATGCAATTACAAGGAGGAAACAATTTATAGAAATAGAGAAAAGAATTAGGAACTTTTCAAGCCAATGTATAAACTGCCCACCAACCCTATTTCAACACTAAAATATAGGGGAAAAAAGATTGAAGAAGAAACGAGAATTAAATAGCGATGCAACTTAGAGAAAACAATAGAACAATGTGCCGTGGCAAATCCAAAAACTTAATATAATGGGAGAAAATTCAGAAATGTTATGAACATAAATTGTTAGATGTACCTTCAGTTAAGCTCGTGGATGCAGTGAACCAACTTCCATTCTACAAGAAGCCTACAAACAATTGGTAAATCAGATTAAAGTACAATACAAAAGACTCAAAACATCACATGGACAGGTCATACATGAATCAGGTGACGAACCTATGAATTTCAATTGTGATACTTGAATATAGAAATAACAGGAGAGAACGCCATCCACTGTACACAATCAACTTTCCTAAAAAGCAATATTAAGCAAGACATGAAAATCAACCACATCAAAGTTGCAACCTTTAGAATCTTTAAAAGAAAAAATTATTCCATCTCCAGAACATGAACAATTACAGTTTTTCTGTCTGCTTACATTTTGTTGCGTAATCTGTACCATTTCAGAGACAATAACATGTCATAGGTAAATCAAACACACAATTGTATGTGAATTGTATAGTTTATTCTTGATTTGTGACCGGTGAAAGCTGATGCCAACCGTCAATCAATGTAGTATATGTAATTTCATCTAAAGATACTCCTTTGGTGGACATATGATCACAAACTTTAAGAGCTTCCTCTACCTTCCCTTCTTTGCAAAACCCATTAGTAAGGGCATTATAAGTAACAGCATCTGGGACAATTCCTTTTTGAGCCATCTCATTCAGAAGCTTTGTTGCTTCTTCCATATTTCCTAATTTGCAATACCCATTTATCATGATAGTATAGGTAATTTTATTAGGATGTACATTATTTAAAGACATTTCCTGCAGGACATTATCAACTTTTTGCATCTGCCCAAGTTTACAGTAACCACCAATAAGTGCAGTATAGCAAACAACATTTGGAAACAAACCCTCCTTTCTCATTTCATCAAGAAGTTGACTTGCACTGTCAACAAGGCCAATATTGCAAAGTCCATGTATGAGAGAAGAATAAGTGGCAGAAGTTTGTGGAATGCCTCTACCTCTCATGTCATCCCGAAGTCTAAAGGCTTCCATCATATTCCCATTTCTACAATATGCTCGAATTAGTGTATTGTAAACTACAGTATTTAGTTCCATTTTCATAGAAACCATCTCTTGGAACAACCTTTCACTCTCTTCAACTTTGTTGGCTTTACAATATCCATCTATCATGACCCCATAAGTATAAACATTTGGAACATGACCACTTTTTTTGCATTCTTCCCATAGCCTGCCAGCTTCTTCTATTTTTCCCATATTACAAAGGCCATGTAGAAGCAAATTATAAGTATATGTGTCTGGCTCAAATCCCCACTTGATCATTTCTTCCTTAAGTTTAAAACCTTCCTCAACTTTGCCTTCCTTGCAGCATCCCAATATGAGTGTGTTGTATGAGATCTTGTCCAACACCAAACCCCTCTCTAGCATCTCTTTGAGAAGCTTAGCAGCTTCTTGCATTTTACCAGCTTCACAGAGTCCATAAATTAGAGAATTTGAGGTAACTGTACTAACCATAAAACCTTTCTCTAATAGCCTATGCCAAAGCTCGATTGCCTCTGATTGCTTACCATTGTGACATAGCCCAGAAACCAATGAGGTCAGCAAACTATCATTAGGCTTTAAGTTTCTTAATAACATCTCCATAATAAGCCGTAACGCAGAGTCAAACCTAGACTTCAGACATAACCAGTGAATAACTGAAGTAAATGCACCCTGATTTATCACTACACCTCCTGATATCATTTCCTCCAACAGACGTTCAGCATCATCTATTTGATTACTCTTGCAAAACCCTTGTATAAGTGAATTACAGGTAATTGAATTGGGAATTATACCACTGGATATCATATCATCTCTTATTTGTAGCGCCGTGCTAATTTTCCCTATCCTACAATATCCATCTATTAATGTGTTATACACAACATGGTTTGGTGCAAAACCTCTGTCAGACATTTCCTTCAAAATACAGTTAGCCTCATCAAACCTTTCCAACTTAACTAAACCATTAATGAGGACACCATAAGTTATAAGACTCGGCTTCACTCTCTCTTTTTCCATCTTTTCTTTATATTGAAATGCCTCATCTAATCTCCCATTCTTGCACAACCCATGTATAATATTATTATAGGTAACAACATTGGGAGCAATACCCATTTTTTCCATTTTAAAAAACAACCCAATAGCATCCTCCACTCTACCTCCGAAGCAAAAGGCATTAACCATAGTAGTAAACAGGTAAACATCCAGAGTGACACCACCACGACACATGGTATCAAACACTTGATAGCTCATTTTTATCTCATTAGCTTTCACTAAAGAACTCAACAAAAAATTACAAGTCTTAATAGATGGAAACAAACCCCTAGCAGCCAATAAACTAAACGATTCAACAGTAACACCAAAACCCAAATGTTTAAATTGTGTACTATAAACGTGTATCAACAAATCCACTACTCTAACCGCAACGACAGGTTCAAAAACTGAATGTAAATCTGCAATCACTGAAGCAATCTCAACATGTCTCCCCTGAGAATGATCCTTATATAAAACCGGCAACTTTCCATCAATCAATCGAATCAAAAGTAACCTTGCAGATGATGTAAGATTAGAAGAAACAAGTAATCGAACAAGAAGGCAATAAGAACGTACTGTGAAATGAAACTTACAAGTCTGAGATGCAAAATGAAAGAAATTAAAAGCAGTTTTTGGGTTCACATTATTAGGTCCAATGGCAAGAAAACAATGATCGAAGTCATGAGGAGAAAGATGAAGAAGGATTTCTTTACATTTAGAAGAATCAAAAGATGGGTTAGAAAGAATAGAAAAAACACAATTGATTAAACTCTGATTCGAAGCTTTCTGTTGCTGCTGTTGTTGTGACGGAAACGAAGGTGGTTGTTGTGAATGTGTTTGATGGTTTTGTTGTTGGATTGTGGATGTTATACAAGTCAAGGGACGAGTTATTGGAGGACTAAAAAAAGTGGGTTTAACTATGGAGAGCCTTCTCAAATCCATTGAAGATTGCATTTAAAGAGTTGAAGAGTTTCAAAGTGAATAAAAAGAAGACATGATGTATTGCTGCTGCTGTTGATTTGTTGAAATGATATGGTAATGGCAGAGACACGATATGCCCATGAACAAACAGAGACGGATAAGAAGAAGAAGAAGTAGAAGAGAGGTCCGTTTAGCTTGCCGAGGCCACGGACGATTCGGCTGTGCCGCCAGGAAGCAGAGTCAGGGTTGAGCTTTTGCCACGAAGAAGACGCGCAGTTTCTTTGGGGCCCAAAATTTTGATATGTCTTTCGATTACTTGTTTGGTTTGGGCCTATACAAAAATCAAAGAGAAAATGATTAAGAGACATTTACAAAAATACCCCATTTTTAATTGTTGTGAACAAAATGCCCCAAGTTTTCATTTTTTACAAATCTACCCCCCTCTATTTGCACGCGTGTCCTTCTTGTTTTCAAAAATACCCTCTCTTATTTCAGAGAGGTTTCTTCTCTGTTTCTGCCTATTCTTTCACATTTCTTCCTTTTTCTTTCAGTTTCTTCAAGTTTTGATTTTTAAGTCGGTTTTTTTCCTTTTTTTTTTTGGTGATAACTGCTCGTAGTGGCTTAGTGGTATGGAAGTTAACTGCCATTTTTTTTTTGGTTATTTCTTATAAGAATCAAAAAATCCTAACCATGTGAAACAGAGTGAACAAAGAAGAAAAAAGGCGTAGGAGTGAAAATGGTGAAGACAATATGCAAGAGTGAAAAAAAGGGACATGCAAAGAACGTTAGTAGCGGTGCTTTGGGTAGGAAAAAAAAAAGGGGTTTTGAGGGTGTAGATATTGATGTTGGTAGGGGGAAGAAGAAGATGCAAAAGGATGTTGATGAAGGATCTGATTCTGGTGTAAAGGTTTCTACTTTAAAGGTATTTATTTTTTTTATTTTTTGGTTTAGGTTTTGTTGCGTTTTAGTTTTTTATTACATTTTTTTTTTTAAGGATTGGGAGCCTTTCTTGAAAGCCGATGAGTATTTTAAAGCTAAGATTTCTTGCACTTTATCATATGGTGTTCTTAATTTGATTAAAGAAATTTTGAATGACAATCAGTTGAGTCTTTTTCGTGAAACATGTTTTGGTTATTTTTTAGACTTACCAAAATTTGAAGTTCAATGTCAGTTGATTCATTCCCTTTTGTTAAGGGAATTGAAGCAATCGAATGTGTATGAGTTTTATTTTGATGTTTCTGGGATGAGATTAAAATTTGGGATGGATGAATTTGCACTAGTGACAGGGTTAAGGTGTGTTGGTAACTCTATGTAGTCAACTACTTTTATTGAGGAGAATAGGCTGATTGCAAAATATTTTGGTGGTTTGAAGAAATTAAACAAGTAGTCTGTGCATGAGTGTTTGTTGTCCAAACGTTGGGATAATGATCAAGATTATGTTAAGATTATTTTTATTTATTTTATTAAAGTTTTTTTGTTGAGTTCTCCAATGGAAAAGATGGTTAGTAGGAGAACGTTTGACATTGTTGAGTCTGGTTTTTATAATGACTATCATTGGGGTAAGGAGGCGTTTCATTTGACCATGGAGTATATGAAGGGGAATCTTTTTTCAAGTGAAAATAAAAAGAAAAGTGCTTGGTCTTTTTACAGATTGAATGGCTTTCAATATGCTATTCAAATATGGTTTTATGAATGTTGTCCAATTGTGATTGATAACATTTATGTATACAATGGTCTGAAAAATCCGCTTATTCCTCGAATTCTCAATTGGACTTGTAAATCTAATTTGAGTTACAAGGTTTTATAGCGGTTGATTTTCAAGGAACCACTGAAAAAGGTAAAGTTTGTTTTGGTTATTTAATTTTGTTTAGTTTATTGTTTTTATTGTTATTAATTTTTTTTTTATTTTTTTAGTTGAAATTGAAGAATATATTTCCCACGGAGGAAGAGTTTTCAAGGCTGTCTTTAGATGATTTTTTTGAAAAAGGCAAGGAAAAGTTTGCTGATTTTGGTGATGTTAGAAGTTCACCCAATTCTCATGACGATGTAAAGGAATTAGGTTTAAAACATGACAGTTTGAGAAATGAATTCAATAATTTTAAGTTGTTTGTGTATAAAAAGTTGGATTATCTTTCTTCTTCAATGAAATTGGTTATGGAGAAACTTGGGGTTGAATATATTGATTCAGATGCTGATTCAGATGAAAATACTGAATTTGTTATGAAGAAAAAGAAAGATGATTATGGAGATGATATAGGCGCTGCATCAGGTGTTGTTGGTTATTTTATTATCTTTTTATGTTTGATTTTTTTTTTTTTGTTTACTTTTAGTTTTTGATGTCATTTTAATTTTGTTGGAAAAGGTGGAGGTGCTGGTGGTGCTTCTTCTACTGGAATGTAAAGGTAGTAAAGGTGGAGGAGATGGTGGGAATAAAGAAGCTCGTGATTCAAAGGTACAAGATTCTGCTAAGGTATATTGGATTTGATTATTTTTGAATCGTTTTGGTTTTTTTTTTGTTTCTGATACTATTTTTTCTATTTTAAGGGTGATAAATTGGCTGATGATACTGGTTTGAATTCCAATAGCAAAGACAATTCTGATAAAGATGATGATGAAGTGGTGAAGAAGTCTAATGTGGTGTGTTATATTTGTTTTGTTTTATTAATATATTATTTTTTTTGGTTTTGTTTTAGTTACTAATTTTGGTTTTAATATATTGTTTTTATTT
>CATIWM010393030.1:0-19412 GCA_949671775.1 Mallotus repandus
AATAAACCGAAAGCAGCAACGCCTATTGCTATGACTCTAAGTCCACTGTTACATAAAAATCCATTATGTTTAACAGATTCATCTTCTTTAGCTATGTTAAAAAGGAGCAGAAACAACTATTATGTGTGAGAGTGTGAACCTTGCCCAGGCATCCATATCTGCAATGTGCTGGTCAATAGTTTGTCGAGATACATAAAATGGCCCTTCACTTGGATGCTGGATCCATACTATTCCAGCATTATCTTTGACAGCTTGATCAAAAATTGAAGAAATCAAAATTAATGACATCAAAGAAACCAAAATACTACCTCTGAATATATATATATATTTGACAACATCAAGTGATTTCAGCACTAGATATAAAAGTCGCGAAGTTAAAAGATCATATTAGAAGTAAACAAACTTTTCATAATTGTAGAACAATGTATAAAATACCTCGCCAACAACATTCAGTGAAGTATTGGCTCAAAGTCTATAAGAACACATTTATAAATATCTCTTCATCTTATTCCAAATCCCACACCAAAAACTACAAAAGATTAATTACTACCAAAGAATTTGCGATCAACGATGGAAAAGGGTGAGCTTTATAATAAAAATTTCAGGACAAAAACAATATATAATCATCATATAAAGAAGGAAGCAAGGAATTTTCATCTAACCAATCCAACAAAGAACCTCCTTTCTTTTGTCAGCTTCCTCTTTGGTCTCATAAAGCCCAGAATCGGCTAAAAACTTCCCATAGCATTAATAAATCACAATTTTAATCACCAAAACAAAAATCCAATTAAAAAATTCAAAAAAGAAAATAAAAAAATATATAATACCTTCTCCAATTCAAGAGTTCTTTGAATATTAGCTTCAGTTGGACCTGCAACTGAAATGGGTTTCGTTACGCCATACTGTTTCGGCGGCAGAGCTAGTGGCGAATACAGACATACTGAAAAAAGAGGAAGGAAGGAACACTGAGAATAGACTCTTCATTTTCTATACAATTATTGATTGGTTACATTGAAGGAAGTGGGGAAATTGAAAGGTGAAAGGACACTGAATTGAAGGATAGAAAATGAGAAGGTAAGAGAAATTAAGCTGAAGCAGGGGAGTGAAATTTGGGAGATCAGCTAAGCAACTTCAAAAGTACCACATGGCACTTTATATATGAATTTATGTATGAGGTGGGTGAATCTATTTTGTCAATTATTGAGTAGACAAATTGATAATTGTTTTTATAATATTAAATATGTGTTTGGTATAAATAGATTTTATAAAATGATATAAAATTTATTTGTAAATTCAAATGAGTGTATTTACTTTAAATAAAAATATTATGAAATTTATTTTATATTTCAACTTTTTAATTAAGTGTCACTGAACTAAATTTTAAAGAAGCTATTAGAATTTTTAAATGAATCCAGTTTATAAAATATTTATTTAAATTAAAAATATTTTATTAATAAAAATTTATTTACAAATGAATTATATATGTATATATATATATATATATATATATATATTATAAATAAAATCAATTTCTTCCTAAAATTGAACTAAATAAGAAGTAAAAGGTCATTAGCTCAATCTTTTACTTCTACGGAATTTATTATTAAAATTGAAAAATATTATGCTCTCTCAATAATCACTATACATACTAGATATTAGTTATCCTAAGAGAATAAATCTAATAAAATACTAAATACATTCAACTTGTTGCACTTAATGATTGGAGGTATGACATATATACTAAATATTTTATACTTGACTAATAAAAATAAAATTAATATCTTTATGTAAGGGTTGAATGTAATGCACCGGGCCTACGGTAAAAAATCCAAAGCAAATGTTCTTGTCGTCAATTCAGAATAGCGTCGCAAAACATGGGTCGCAATGCATTTAGGTAGGCCCATCTGGCTATTTTGGTGCGCCGATGCTTTACAAGTGCATAGGCATTAATTTCCTTTAGCGACGGAAACAAAACAGGGACGGCACGGTGAATTTAAGAGGCTTTTCCCAACGAAATGACTTCCCATGTTACGTTACAACGTTTAGCGACGAAATCATTGCGGAAATAACGTCACAGCGCCATTGATTGAATCTAAAATTGAATCTATTTTCAACTAAATTCGGAGCAAACCATGGACTGGTTGTTCGATTAATTTTCCTCACGTGTTGTCTTGATCGTAGATCCAAAGCAGCATTTTGTACGAAGAAACCAGTGAGAATTATTGGATCCTTTACAATCCAATGTTTTGGCATGCAGTGAAAAGAACAAAAGAAGAACTCTTGAGCGTTGCTACTCACCTATGTGGCTCTGCTGTGAAGTGGCGAATGGTTGCAGAAAAAACACTGAATTTTCCGGTCCTTACGAGAAGTGAAACGGCAGAACCTATGTAACATGGAGCCGTATCCCGATACCAGGCTAGCTACGTTATTTCAGAAGATGTACAAGAGAAGAGAATTTTTATTCCGAATATTATTCACTCCTAATATAGAAACTATAGCTGATAATTATTCACACAGTGTAATTAACCATGGTGGACCGGAAAAGAAGAGAGAGCAAGCAGAAAGCTATAGTGGTCCTGGAAGGAATCAAGGTTTCCACTGAGAACACAGGCGTGGGTCCCCTTTGCAAGGCTGTGCGCGAAGTCGCTAACCCTGATGATGAAATTATAGTCCTGACCCTTCTTTCTTTCAGGAATACTTATGAGTCATCATCATCCAAGGCAGGCACCGCGGGAGGTGGGGATGTTCATCAATTTAATCAATCGTGTGAAACAGATACTTACGTCAGGTTCCTGCGCGAAAAAATCAGTGAGAGGAAGGAGGATTATCGACGGATTTTTCGACCATTTTACGATAGCTGTAAAAGCAGTGGAGTATGTCCTTTTCTTGCAACTCTATGGATGCTGGTTTTACCTTGTAATTCTGCTATCTATAACACCTATGATTTTTTTTTGACAGGTGAAATTTCAGGTGAAGATCGCTGCAGGATTTAGACCAAAAGATATCATAATTGAAGAGGCAAACAGTGTTAGAGCAACTTGGATTTTAATGGATAGGTTAGTCCCTTGTCTACTGAGTAATACAATGCTTGTTTCAGATGGATACAAGTAGCCTAATTTGAGAACCAAACAAGAAAAAGATGACAATAATGGTTTATCATGTTTTTATCCAATTCAGAATTTTATATGTGTCGTTACAGATGCTTTGCTAGACATTTGACGTTTCGAGTGAGTGGAACATATTGCGATTTATCTCTAGTGAGTGATGATGAGGTCCATGAAGAAGCCATGGTTCATAATTTCTTGCCTTCAAATGATGCACCAGAAAGTTCATCTGCCAGGGATGTTGCCTGCAACCCTAAATCCCCAAAGTTGAGGAAGGGATCGATGTCAGCAGAGGCGGCCCATTTTCCTAGTTCTGTTCCACCAGTTAACTGTGAATGCCAACCTAGTTCTTCAAGCCCTGTTACAATTAGTTTCAAAGAAGGTGAAAAACAAGCTTTATCCTGGTCAAGCACGAAAAGTGAGTCACAAACAGGGGCTATTTCACGAGAGACCAGCAATATTCAGCAGAAAAAACAGGACACTATCTCAAGTAGAGCCAATATCTTTTCAGGACAACCTTCCCAGTTAACCTGGGAAATAATTGTGGAAATAACACAAGACTTCAAATCAAGGATTTGCAATGGCCAGAACGGGAATTTTTCGTCCTATTATGGTTACCTTGAAGATCATCAATCTTTTGTTTTGGTGAAGAGATACAAAGGAGATTCTTGTAGCATTCTTGAAGCTGAAATGAAGGCAGCCCTGTTCTTGCACCACAAAAATATACTGACTTTGATGGGTTATCACAGAAGTGAACAGGATTTAGTCCTAGTTTTTCCCTTTGAAATAGAAGGGACATTAGACAGACATCTTTGCAGTGAGTTCCATGATCTCTTTCTCTTTGAAGGTGAATTCATTATCATCTTTTTCAATTTTTCTTAACATCTTTCTTCCCCGTTAGCACAGACTCGAGCAGAAAACAATGGGATTTGACGTTTCGGGATAAATTGAAGATTGCAATTGGAATTGCCCGAGGCATACGATATATGCATGACGAATGCCCTCGAGGCCCTATTTCTCATGGCAAATTGCTGTCTAGCAACATTTTTCTGACGTCAGACTTGCAGCCAATGGTGAGCATACTAAAACCATATTTCACTGCAACGCTTTTCTTTTTTCTCAACTTGCACTCTGACTGGGGCCAGAGCTCGTAGTCTCACAGTTCTGCAGACGCAAGCTCATTGGCCTAGTCATTTATTTTTTCCACACCGATAGTTTTTGCCTCTGTTTACATTTTGATGATTCATATAGATCGCTGGCTTTGAGCATGCTACATGGCTTCCATTGGAACAGGATTCATCAGCTTTCTGCAACAGGTTTGCATTTATTTAACATGTTCATCTCTCTTTCTAAAATTTTCAAGTTTTGTGGTTTGAAGGAGTACCATTTTTATTCTAGGTACCAACTTGAGGATTGTTTAGACCATGGATCATTGGTGCTATTAAAATCAGACATCTTCGCCTTTGGAGTTCTTCTTTTAAGGATGTTTTGCAAAAGATCATTGCCTCAAGATGACAAAATCTTGATTGAATGGGTTAGTTAGTAAGCAGACTACTATTTTTCAAGTCTCATTCTCTCAAATGAAATAATCAAATCTTGAACTGACAAACTGTATGTCAAGAACTAACTAGGACTAACTCAATTGACAGGCTCGGCCATTGCTATTAGACAGAGCATTCCATTTGTTATTGGATGATGAGTCGGGTGATTTGGACATGCACGAAATTTTCAGGGTGATGTCTGCTGCATGTATGTGCACGATGAGCAAGGCAATTTCAAGACCTTCTATGACTGAAGTAAATGTCCCATCTTTGTCATTATAATGTAGAATTTTCTTTCTTCTTCTTCCTCTTTTTACTTTTTCTGGGTATAATCTCTTTTCAATTTTCTTACAGGTGATCTCTATTCTGAAAGGAGAAAATTTTTGTTTCATACAATCATCACCATCAGACACCAGTACATAAACAGGATGAGAGTAATCCACTATTACACAAGCTTGCTATCTGGTACACTTTTAACAAAGAAAGTGGGAGGAAAGGCATATCCATGTTGTAATATATTTTCCATAATGCCACTTATGAAAAAAAAATGAAGTACTAGTAGAAGTTGCTATACTTGCGTTGCTAGTGCCTTACATTTTCCAGGAAATGGGAACTTTATTTATTTATTTTTTTTTAAATTTTTATGGAAACTATTAGTTAGGACTAACAGAGAAGTTCTGGAAATGGTATTTTTCTATATCCTATGTAAAAACAAGAAGTAACATGAATCCTATGTAAAAACAAGAAGTAACATCAGAACGAGAAAGCATGCCTCTTTACAACCTGGAACTCTCCACTATTGTCTGGTTTTCCAACTGGCAATAAATGCTTAATTTTTAGACACTATTGCACGTTATCAGATTTCATCATAACTTGAGTTCATGTCTGGCCTACCCTTTTAATCCTCAAAGAAAGTTAATCAAAGATAATTCCTTGATTAATTTTTTTCACTATGATTTTATAATGAATTAATTGATAAAAATCCATCATTAGTCAATTCTTTTAATTCCTTTTTGTTTGAAATTTTTTGAAGAATTAATAAATGAGAGGTCTTGTGATTTACAATCCTTTTAGTGTTCTTGAGAATTCGAGCTGACGGACTCCAGCATGGTTGGGTCCCCGAAACATGACAATAAAGTTAATATTAGACTTATCTTTTACCAAAATAGCTTAAATCACTTAATTTTAGCTCCCCTCAATTATAAGCTCTTATTATTCTCTTTTATCTTTTAAATGTGGAATTTGGTTTCCTCTACCATTCTCCAACAAATATATAATCACTCCCCATTGTCTCCCCAATCATATTTATTTAGCCATTTGCAAATTTTGTACCATTTAAATTGAAAAGAATTTTCAATGTCTTGATTTCGATTTGTTCTACTATAAGTTCAAATATATATGTCATGGACAAATTCTAAATTTGTGCAGGAGATGCACTCTATAAAAGGAATAGTATATTCTTACTGTAGCAGCCAAAGTATATATATATGTGTTTTTTTTTTGAACAAAATAGCTGCCAAAGTATTTATTTTATAAAAGATTGAATCTAATCTTCTCTTTTTATTCTTCATTCTCAAAGTGCATGCAGTCAATGATCCTTCTAAATAACTTAAATGGTAAAAGATGTGGATATCCAAATATAGAAAGCATGGTTCAAATCCTTGTCTCTCTTACTCTCCCTCCTTGTGGTGAAAAATTAAACCACTTCAACTCTAAGATTGAAAAAAAAAAAGTGCACAAAGTCAAAGCACCATTCCATTTGAAATTTAACTTGCAAAAATTTCTAAAAAATATTGGTGAAAAAAGAAAATCTATTAATTGCTTCAAAAAAATCTATTAATTTTATACATGTTACATACTCAACTTATAGCTTCTCTTTTGTTTGTTATAGTACTATTTTTGACTCATTTTCAGCAATATTTAATTTATTACTTAATATTTGTTAATAATATAATGTGATATTAACAAATACAATAAATTAATGTAAAAATATTAAATTAAATAGCATATATATATATATATAATAACTAAGGCTCCATTTATTTATGAAAAATATTCTTCCAGAAAATATTTTCCTTTATTTTTTAGTGTTTGGATTAATTAGGGAAAATAAGTTAAAGGAAAATAAGTACCAGTTAAAGAAAAATTACTTCAAAATAGGGAAAATATTTTTCTATTTTAAGGATGGGAAAACATTTTTTAATACTTTTTTCAACGCATTCTTTCCTTATTTATTGCATTTTCTTTTATTTTTCAATACATTCTTTCTTCATTTATTGTCTTTTTTAGTGTTGCAATCAAATATAGGAAAATATTTTCTCTAAAAAATATTTTCTAAAGACAAAATATTTTTCACAAACAAATGGAGCATAAATTTTGCCACCTCGTATTTTTAGTGTCATGTGGCACTTTGCAAGCTGCAGAGTAGCCCCAACATTGTTGCTTCCATTCTGCTGCTGCTTGCTTTATTTTGTTTAATTTTCTTTTACATTTTTTACCCACATTCTTTGGTTTCTTTTTTCTTCTTATTCCTCAACCTATTTCGTTTCATTTTTTTAACGTTTCTTACCCACCTCCTTTAGTTTCTTTAATCTTCTTATTCCTCAACCTGTTGGCTCAACATGCTTCCCATAGCTACACTGATCGATATTAGACATTGCTCTTATTTGAAGGAGATGTTGAGGAGCAGAAGGATGAGTTAGGTTGTCTTGCAAAATTGCGAATCTGTTGGTGCTAGAATCTGGCATCCCTTCCCCTAGCAATTCATCGGCTGACCTCTTTACAGGAGTTAATAATTGTTGATTGCGCAAGTTGTTAGAAAGATGAGAAAAGGAGAAGGGTGTGGATTGGCACATCGATTTGACTAATCGTTAAGTGCTGAGTTCCATTCCAATTATACTTTTCTTACATGTCATGGCCATGAGTTATTATATCTTAGACTTTATTTTATTTTCTGTAAAATTTGCAGAAGCTAGCAAGCCATTGCATGGAATATTGGCATTTATGCAATGAGATTGACCAATAGATAAGTCATGTGTACCCCATTTTACAATTAAGCTGGTTAGTGAATGATGAATTTAATGAGTTTTGAAAAGTTGGATGTAATTCAGTTTCAATTTTTAATTGTATGATACTGTATACATGAGAAGCATCTTTTTTCCCTTGAATGCTTAGTTTTTTACCTACATTTTGTTTAATTCTTTTAGATATTATATTAGCTACAAATTAATGAAGAAAAAAGTGAAACAATATGCTTATCAAATTCAAGTTGGAGCACAAGATGGCAGGCATATCAATGTTGCTGCTTCTTGGAAATTTATTCGAATAATCACTTCAAAAAATAAATAATATGTTATATTTTAACAACAGATTTTTTTCTCAAGTTCTAGAGTCAACTTCTTAATTGTTCCAACAATGTTGGCTGTCAATATTATAGAATATTTGCATTGAAGTATTGGAATGAAGAAAATTGAGACCTGGAAATTGGGTTGGCTAACAAGGTACCAAATAATTAGTATTGATACCCCTCAAGCATATTTCTATTCAATTAATAACTTATATTCCTAATTTAAAGTAACTTGTAGAACAAGAAAGACCAAGTCCAAATAGGAAAAGGTGTCCCTCATCCGGAAGAATCCTTCATCAGGAAGACTTCCAGATCAAGAGCAATTGCCTCAAGTAAGGATAAATCCTACAAGGAGGAGGAATCCTATTCCTCTCAGGTTTGAGCATCTCAATTCCATATAAATACTCCTTACCTCTCTTCGTATTATTTATTCTATTCTTTTAGCTCTTATTCTCTTATTATCTCTCTAAATTCTCTCTCTACCCTATCTGACTTAAGCATCAGAGGATTTGCGGGGGGAAACCCCATATCTCACTTTGCCTCTTTGTTTATTGCTTGACCGTAGGACTCAGAGGTTTTGTAATCAAGTTATCAAGTAGCGCCATCTGTGGGAATCTCTTGAGTCAAAACCATCACGAATTTGCTAAGCTAAGCAACTCTAAACATGACACCCAATCCACCGCCTGCTACTAACACTCAGATCAATCCACCAGGGACAACCCTAGACACTCTCATCACTCCATCAACCCCTATTCCTCCCATTAACCTGTTGGCTCCCATCTTGCCAATTGATCCTTTAGCCCTTATTCATCATGTGGGACCATCATCTCAAATCCCTTTCTCTGAAAGTACCCAAGGATAGGCAACCTCAAGTATGAGTTTTCCTTATTACGCCCCCCTACATCATACTACCCGACGCATTCCTTCTGTACCTTTCCCAAGTCTTTCAGGAACCCTGATTACAAATACACCAGACCTCAACATGGTAGCCCAAACACTCAATCTGCTTCCCACAGATAAAGAGGCAATGATTCAAAACATCCTGACCCAGATGACCCTCATACAACAATAGCCGAATGCCTTAATTCAAGAGAATAATCTCAGAGCTGTTAATCCAGAGAATAATGTTATCATACCACCTATGGCGTCTCAGATTGCTCCCAAAAAGGACAAAAAAGTTCAGAAAGATCCGAAAGGGGAGTCAAGTATAAATTATCTTGCCTTAGATGATTCCCAAATAGCTTAGAGGGTTGAGCAAGCAATCCAGAAAGCTCCAACATGGCCAAGAAAGGGAAGATGAATGTGTCATGAAGGGAACAACACCCTTCGTGAGCAGGATAGTCAAAACTGAAATTTTGTCCAAATTCAAACTACCTCAGCTGAATCAATTCAATAGCACCGGAGATCTGATCATCCACATCTCTTCATTCCTGATTAAGATAATGCTCCAGAATGTGAATGATGGAATAATGTGTCGAGTCTTCCTAAGTACGCTCACCAAAACTACTCAAAGGTGATTTTACCAACTTTTTAAAAATTATGTTTCATTATTTGAAGAGTTGGTGAAGAAGTTCAGAACTCGATTCATCACTAATATCCCACCTCCAAAGAATATAAATGATCTCCGAATGTGCAAGCAGAAGTCACAGAGTCGCTGAGAAGCTACTTAGTCTGATTCAACAAAGTTACCATGCAGATCGAGAATTTAAATGACGAAGTGGCTATAGAAGCAATGAAAAATGAAACATAGTTGGGAAAGCTGAAAGATAAGATCATAACCAAAGAGCCCACCACCTTCTCTGAGGTCATGTCCATAGTAATAAAACTAATAAAACTAGACGAAGACAAATGACTGAGGTGGGATGATGATAGAATACCTTTTAAAAGGGACGAAAGGTCCGAGCTAAAGAAATCTAGACCCCAATGACCTTATTTTAGAAATTTGGTAGGGAACCCACCAGGTGGATTCAAGAAAGAAATTAAAAATTACACCCCTATGAATGCTCCAAAATCACAGATCCTCATGTGGATCAGAGCACATAGGGTTGAAATACCTGTACAAAGAAGATTGAGCCCTAATAAAAGAGCAATGCAAGATAGAAAATTCTACTGCTAATATCACCGAGAATATGGCCATGACACCGACGACTACCGGGAATTAAGAAAAGCCATAGAATAACTAATACAAAATGGTAAACTCAAAAAATTCACTAACATATCACGAAGACACTGAGACTCCGAGGACAAGAATAGAGATAAGTCTGAAGCAAAAAAGGCTCAGAATGAAGTAGCTGGAGTCATTAATATGATAGTTGGAGGAGAAGAACCTAGAGAGAAGAGGTTGAAAAGAACTTGAAAAGAGGAAGACCAGTTGTAAAGGCCAATAATCACATTCAGACCAGAAGATGGAGAACATATCTGGCACCCCTACAATGATGCCTTAGTTGTCAGTGCATACATCCAAAATTATTTGGTGAAAAGGCTTCTGATAGATGATGGAAGCACTGTCAATGCACTCTCATATAGCACCTACCAGGCTATGCAAGGCTCAATCACTGATCTTAAAACCATTAAGAATCCCATCACAAGCTTCTATGGAGGAACAACTCAGCCCATGGGGATAGTAGAACTGATAATAAAATTTAGAGACTGAGAAACTGGAGATATAAAAGCAGTCAGATCTCTGTTCAACATCGTAGACCATCTACTCACCTATAATGGTATCATCGGAAGACCCATTCCATACGAGATCGATGTAGCCATAAGCATTAGGCAGTTGACCATGAAGATCCCTCTAAAAGACCAAGTCATAACCATATGTGGAGATTAGTAGATGGCAAAACAGTGCTATTAATTGGCAATCAAGCCTCAACTGGAAGCATTCCCATTAGCATCTTTAGAGATAAAAAAACAAGGTGCCAATCCAAAACTAGTTGAGCAAGTTCAGACGCTACAAATAGACGGAGGCAAAACGATCAGAATTGGAAGCGAGCTTGATAAAAACACCAAGAAGAGTATTAGTAAAGTTCTCAGTAGACACTTAAATAGTTTTGCGTTAAAAGCAACCGAGATTGTGGGTGTAGATCCTCAGATTGTGTCACATAGCTTGAACATCCTACTAGGAATGAAACCTGTAGTTTAAAAGAAGACTAAATTTATGCACGAAAGACAAAAAGTGATTACTGAGGAAATAAGAAAGATGTTAGATGCTGAATTTATGAGGGTAGTTACACATTCGGAGTGGGTAGAGAATGTAGTCTTGGTTAAAAAAGCCAATGGGAATTACATAATGTGTATTGACTACAAGGACCTCAATAAAGCATGCCCTAAAGACAACTACCCATTACCAATAATTGATCAGCTGGTAGATTCAACCGCTTGCCATAGTTTATATAGCTTCATCGATGCTGCTCAGGGGTACCACCAGATTCCAATGAAGAAGGAAGATGAAGAAAAAATATCATTCATCACTCATGAAGGCCTTTACTGTTACAAGGTCATGCCTTTTGGGTTAAAAAATGTTAGAGCTACTAACCAAAGGCTAATGAATTATGTGTTTCAAGATCAAATAAGGAAGAACGTAGAAGTGTAAATGGATGACATCATAGTCAAAAGCCATCAAGTAGAGCAACATGCCGAGGATCTCGAGCAAATCCTCAGCATATTGGACCAATACCGAATTAAGATGAACTCGGATAAATGCAATTTTGGAGTCAAAGTAGGAAAATTCTCGGGCTTCATGATTTCTCATATGGGAATAGAAGCAAACCTGGAGAAGATGGAAGTTATTCTAAACATGGAAGCTCTAAAGACACTAAACGAGCTTCAAAAACTCAATGGCAGAATCACGACTCTCGGAAGGTTCATCTCATATTTAGCAAAGAAATGCTTACCCCTATTCTGAGCCTTGAAGAATTCTAAAAAATTCGAATGGTATGATGAATGTCAAACAGCCTTTGAAGAAATTAAGAAGTTCTTGACTTCGCCTCCATTGCTCAACAGACCAGTCCTAGGCGAGACTTTGTATTTGTATCTTTCTATTGGTTATGAGTTCGTAGCCTTGGTATTAGTGCAAGAAGAAGGAAGCCAATAAAGCCCGGTCTACTATGTCAGCAAGATCCTCAAAGGCTTAGAGGTCTGATATCCCAAATTGGACAAGCTCGCCATGATAGTCATCCACACGCCCAAGAAGCTCAGACAGTACTTTCAAGCCCACTCAATAGTCGTCAGAACTAACTTCCCTTTGAGGAAAATTCTAGAGAGGTTGAAAACTTCAGGATGTCTGGTCCAATGGTCGGTTTAACTAGGAGAATTCGACATCAGCTACGGGCCTCGCCAGCAGATAAAAGCTCAGGCCTTGGCAGATTTTATACAAAAGATGACAGTGGAGGAAGCAGTCTCTCTTTTATATCCAGAATGGAGACTCTATATAGATAGAGCACGTGGGACACAAGAGTCTGGAGCAGGAATTATTTTGATTGGACCGAGCAAAGTTAAAATTAAATATGTAGCTTGAATCAAATATAATGCCACCAATAATTCAGCTAAATATGAAGCATTACTTACAGGCCTTAGGTTGGCCATAGAAATTTGAGCAGACCATCTTAAAGTATATTTTGACTCACAACTTGTGGTTAATCAAGTGAAAGGCATATACTAGGTTAAAGAGCCGAGCATGATTAAGTATGTGGAAAAGGCGAAACAGCTCCTAAAGAAGCTGGAACAGGAAGGGGGACAGTGGGAAATACGGTAAATTCCCAGAAGTGAGAACGCAGAAGCAAACTTATTGGCCAAATCAGCGACAAAAGGCAATTAAGAATTTAAAAAGCTCGAATCAACTAAGGAACTCACCAAGCCAAGCATTGAAGACACAAAAGTGATGAATACTCAGGAAGTGAATGAATGGATAAGGCCAATTATACGATACCTAGAGCAAGGCATCTTACCTGAAGAGAGGTTCAAAGCTCAGAACTTGAAGAATAAAGCTGCACACTACTCCATGTATAATGGAAAGCTTTATAGACGGTCTTTGTCACACCTATGGTCAAAGTATGTATCTCCAGATGAGGGAGATTACATACTTAGGGAAATTCATAAAGGAATATGTAGAGCTTATGAGGCTTAGAACTCGTTAGTCCGAAAGGCATTGTTACAAGGCTATTACTGGCCTAGCATGTCCAAAGATGCGTATCAGTTAGTTCAAAAAAGCCCCAAGTGTTAGTATTTTTCTTGTCTAACTCATAAGCCTTCTAACACCCAGCATCCAATTGGAAGTCCATAGCCTTTCACTGTCTGGGGAATGGATACCCTAGGTCCACTCCTAGTCTTCATGTCTCAGAAGAAGTTTTTGATATTAGCCATTAATCACTTCACCAAGTGGATAGGAGTAGAAGTTGTCCCAACCATCACGGAAGCTCGAATTCATCATTTCTTTTGGAAAAAAGTGATTTACAGATTTGGCATACCTCATACTTTGATCATAAATAATAGGAAGCAGTTCAACAAAGAAAAGTTTAAGAAATTCTACTCAGGATTGGGCATCAAGCTCAGATTTACCTTTGTAGCTCACCCTTAGATGAATGGAAAAACAGAAATAACTAATAGAATTATCATGCAAGGGCTAAAGAAGAGGCTAGATGAAAAGAAAGGAAATTGGGTGGAGGAACTCAACAACGTCATCTGGGTGTACAGAACAACACTTAGAAGCTCAACAGGAGAGACACCCTTTAGACTGACATACAAAATGGATGCGGTAATACCTGTAGAGATCGGCTCACCAAGTTATAGAGTCTCCCGAGAGTTCAATCCAGACATTAATTACCTTAATGCTCGGATATGCTTGGACATGCTTGAGGAAAGAAGGGAGCAAACATCTATAGTCTCAGAAGCTCAAAAACAGAGATTAGCTGGATATCATAAAAAAAATGTCCGACCAAGACAATTCAAAGTTGAAGATCTCATTATGAGAAGAGCAAATATTGGCAAAGGTAGTTTTGGAACTGGCAAGCTCGGTCCTAACTAGGAAGGTCCTTATCAAATCACAGAAAAAGCTACAAGGGGTGCATATAAGATAAAGGATATGCAAGGGAAAGAATTGTCTCGATATTGGAACTTGGATAGCCTCAGAAAATTTTATCAATAAAGAAACTGTACTTAGATAAAAAAAAGATGAACTCTAATAAAATCAAAGTGCCATTCCATTCATTTTCAATTGTTCTTACAAAAAAGAAATTACTTTAAGCATTTACATTGGCCTCAGACTCATGAGGCACTAAGCTAACATCATAAAAGATATTTACACCTTCCAAAGTTGAATTTTCAGGCACCATAGTCAGAGCAGTAGCTGGGCCAGCCTTAGCAAATGAATTCTCCTTAGAAAGCTTAGGATCCTCACTAGGTCTAGAAGTTGACACTTCCCCCACAGCTGTCTTTTTGGTAACTTTTGGATCTTTTCTTTGCTTAAAAGCAGCTTTGCTAGCAGCCTCTTCAACAACAACCACTTTGGCCAAGTAATTTGGTGTTATCTTATCAAACTCAGAGAAGTCCAAGTCAGGACACTGAGTAAGAAAGATTCTTTTACACTCCGATCTATACGCCTTGAGAAATCCTGATACCATAATTTAGTAAGACTTCAAGTCATCAATCCGAGCTTTTTTCTCTTTGGCAAGTTTCTCCTTCAAGTCAGCAATATAGAACACTTGCTCCTCAGCTGTCTTAGCAAGCTGAGCTTGGGAATGCTCGAGCTCCTGGATCTTCTTTTGATGAGATTCAACCTCAGACTTGGCCTCAACGAGCTATGCTTCAGTAAGCTCCACCGCTTATTTTGCTGCCTCCAACTTCTTGTCATAATCCCTGACTATGGTACCCACCTCGGCCTCTTTAAGGTTATACTCACTTTGGAGGATGGAATGCTCGTCTTTGGCTAGTAGCAAACCTTGAGCCATCTATGAACAAATAAGGAAAAGGTCAGCATTCATAATATTGATGAGGAACTTCAAAAGCCAAAGTTCCAAATTACCTTTATGGCATGTGTGATCAACGAATTAAAGAGCTCGCCTCTTCCAATGTCTCTCCACCTCTGCACGTCCTTCGGTAAATGCAAGGACTCGATGTATTGGTCTCTGATCTAGGGATTAAGGACACTCGGAGGACTTATTTTGTCTAGAATCTACTTCTTAGTATCCGGGCAGCCCGGAAGTCTCGGACGCTTAACGAAAACATTTTTTGCCAGCTCCTCTTCATCCTCGGCAATCCCTTTGCCTTGAGAATGCTTCTTTGAAGACCCGAACACCCTCTTTCGAGCAGGCTCGATTAGAGGAGCTCTTACAACCTTGACATGTTGCTCAACTCAAGTCTCAGAAGGCTCCTCCTACTCTAGGGTGAGGTTCGTAATCTCTGGCTCCCGCCCTTGATCTTGAGCTTATTCCTGATCAACATTTGAAAGTAGTATTCCGCCCCCAAATGTATAATAGTCAACCATCTACAAATAAAAAATAAGAAGAGTCAGAATATACTTTTGAGAAAAACATCACTTACCATCATTATCTCTATTCCCATTATAAACTCTTCAAAGGTATTATCGAGAACAGTTCTCGACAGATGTTCCCTCAAATACGCTCCAAGTATGAAGCCTTTTTATCTAGTCCGAGTCTTCATCAGATAACTTTCTCAGGCATTTTACATTATGGCATGCATTGACCTATACGTGTCAGATACTGAAGAACTCTATCGGGTGTTCTATGACAAAATATTTATGTCTCTAAGACTTTGGTATGTCCGGAAGTCTCACAAATAGACTCAGATGGGGAACAATCGATAAAGAAAATGTAAGCTCCCCCTTTTTCTTATTTAAACTATAAATAAACCGAAACATGTCAAAGTCCGGGTCTCTACCTTCCCCATGCATAAGCTCTATATACTCGGTTAAAATCCTATAACTGTTAGGGTGAAGTTACCCAGGAGCTATATTATATCTATTCAAGAAAAGCTTCACGAAGGGGTCTATAGGGAACCACAGTCCACCCTCTAATTGGTCTTAGTAAACCACCATTTTTACAACATTTGGGTAAGGCTCATGCGCCTTCTTATCAGTGGTGTGTAGTATATACTCTTGGAGAATCCTAAATCGATGCCTATTCCATTCTAGCATGCCATCATCTACCATAAACTTAAACAAATATGATTTTACTTGCTCGCGAGTAGCCATGGACACCTTTGAATTAGAAGAATAAAAGAAAACAAAATAGGTAAATAGAGGAAGCTTTTGTTCACATGAAAGGCAAGAGTCTTATCTTTATAACAAGCTAAAAACGAAAGGCTTTACTATGGAGAAGAACTTCAAACCAGAAGCAGCAGAAGAACGAGAATAGCACAGGAAAGAAGAACAAAAGCAAAAGTGAAATCTGTAAAAAAGCATCCAACCTTCAATCTATAATCCAAAGAAGATTCTAGATGGACCTCACATACCCTTAGCGTTGAAGCATCCACGCTTCATCATTCCGGGGGTATAAAAGTCATAACACTCTGACATTAAAGGCCATCATTAACACAGCTATCCAAGCACTGTCCTTTCAACAGACCTGACTATCCAGCTGTAAATACGCCGCTAAACACACCACATCTTCTGACACATGAGCAAATATGACGATTTTCAAAATTATAAAAGGCATATCAATAGGCATAATGATTCACGCTTTTTGAATAAAAGCTTAAGCTTTCACAGGCACTCGGGCCTCATTGCATAACACCGAAATTGACCTCATGGTCACAGACACTTGGGCCTCGCTTTTATAGCACCGAGCATTTAAGCCTCGAGCATTAAAAACTCCAGCAATGGCTGGTCCCGTCAAATCATTTATGTAATGGGTTAATCCCTCAGGTCGTTTCTTAACACCGACCATCTATAAGTCTAGCTGCCATCTTCACACTCTCCTACTCAGAAAGGATAAAATTTTAAGTCTCGGTACAGAGCATCTTCAGCATCAGTGACTGAGGCTGGCCACCTCAGCTCACCCGTCAGCATCAGACACTCTTCAGCACTCATCAGTCTGAGCAATAATTATAGCTTCCTCGATATCCAGAGTACTCGGACATAAATATCCGACTAGACTTTCGGAGGGGACTCTTGATACCCTTAAAGTATATTCCTATTCAATTAATAACTTATATTCCTAATTTAAAGTAACTTGCAGAACAAGGAAGACCAAGTCCAAATAGGAAAAGGTGTCCCTCATCTAGAAGAATCCTTCATCAGGAAGACTTCCGGATTAGGAGTAATTGTCTCAAGCAAGGACAAATCCTACAAGGAGAAGAAATCCTATTCCTCTCAGGTTTGAGCATATCAATTCCCCATAAATACTCCTCACCTCTCTTCATATTATTCATTCTATTATCTTAGCTCTTATTCTCCCATTATCTCTTTAAATTCTCTCTCTACCCTATCTGACTTAAGCATCGTAGAATTTATGCGGGAAACCCTGCATCTCACTTTACCTCTTTGTTGATTGCTTGACCGCAGAACTTGGAGGTTCCGGAATCAAGTTATCAAGTATTATCATTTTATAATTATATTCCTATTTTGTTTTTTATCCTCTAAAATCACTAAAAATTAAATAGATATAGTGAGTCTAAATAATAATAATAATAATAATAAAATATAACCCGCATATTGCACGGAATGAAGAATAGTTTATTTAAATTTACACCACTTTACAAGTTACACGTTGATTTGCTTCCTTATTTATAACTAAACCAATAAGGGTCATTAGTCCTTTTTTTGAACAAAAGTGACGGTGTTTAATTACTTAATCATATTTTTAATCATCTGTGTGTTTTTTTCCTTTCAATCATTCTTTTTGTAGTGTATTGTTAAAAAAAAATTATTTTTGTAGCGCGCCTTAGTAATCATCTAACTTAGTATTTTCTTATGCTCATTAAAGTGGTTTAATTCTCCATTAAGGGAAAGTAAAGGGATAAAGTTGGAACCTGCTAACTATAAGTTATTAGCAACAATTATCAATAATAGTTTAGCTAAATAGATATTATAGATAATTACAATCACCCCCTGAGGTTAGACCTTAATTACTACTCGGTCCCTTTTGTTTCAAAAATTAATTAAAATCCCTTTATAGTTTTATTGGTAGACTATATACTCCTTTCGTTAAAAAGACACGTTAATTAATACAAAAAGACATTTTTACCATCATGATATTATCAAATTTATAGTATATACCATCCATTCTTTCATTTACTTTGCATTTTTTTCCTTCATTTAATTTTAAGATTATCTCCGTTCAAAAAAAAATTCAAGATCATTTATTGTTCTTCTTTCTTCTTGTGGTTGTGTGATTAAAATAATGCAAAGGAAAGAAAAAAAAACAAAGAATCTTATACTGCTTTGCACGGATGGATTGGGAAAAGAAGAGTCACAAGTACCCTTCTTTCTTTCTTCTCTTTCACTTAGGCCTCTTTGAGATCTCCATATTTGCATTAGCCTTTGTTGACCTTAGCAATAATCAATCTTGATTTTGATCTTAAAAAACTTGATTTTGATTATTTAATATGTTTGTTTAAGTGTGTATAAGCTAGGACTATCATGGAAATCAAAATGAAGTTAAACATGCTTTTGGGCTAAATTGACCTTTAAGATTCCAAGAGGATTTTAGAAGTCTTAGACTTTTATAATGAGAAAGTTTTCTTCTTAACATTTGAAGTAGACATCACAAGCTTTCCAAATTGATCTTACTTGTCAAAATTCAAATTCATTTGGGTCTAGAAATATTCAGTTAAAATTAGCATATATAGTTTTCATTTTAATTTGAGCAGCTCTTAGTATTTCAACAGTATCTTGAGCTATAGATGTCCAATTGAGATGATTCAAAGTTATATGGAAATCTAAGAAAAATACCTCATGAAGAAAGATAAGGCTGATTCAATCGTCTTCAATGGATAATAGTCATGAACCCGACCGGGACCATGCAAGTCCCGATCGGGACCAAAATTGCACCAAATTGAAGAAATCTTCCAGAACATATCCCGAGCCAATGTCACGACCGGGACAAGTGTGATCCTGACCGAGATCAATGCAGTCATATCTGGGACAAGTGCAGGCTTCAAATATAACGGCTATAACAGATATATTTTTGAATATCCCGATCGAGACCAAAGTTTTTGCGGCCTAAAAGTCCAAATTTCATTCAAATGAAGTTTGAATTTGTTGAAAATAAAATTATTGTTTCCAACAGCTATAATTGAATTGCTCAACTATAAATATAACCTCTGAAGATAATTTTAAAAAAAGAAACTTGTTTTTCATTTATACATTCTCAAGCATTCAATTAAAGCTCAAAATTCTCTTTAATTCATTCTTGTATTTGATAAACTCTTGTGAGAGTTTGGTGAGTGATTAGAATAGAAATTCTT
>CATIWM010393078.1:0-47217 GCA_949671775.1 Mallotus repandus
ATTTTCGTGATGGATTCTTCAAGTAAGTTTTCCTTTACTGTAACTTTTATAATTATGCCATGATTTAATATTTTGGTTAATTTGATTGTTCTATTAGGATCATATATGTTAATTGCTTCCGCATTTAAGTCTAATTAACACTGTGCAATGTCGTAGACCACTGATTCCGCCATTGACAACAACACAAAGAGAAGAAGAAGATGCTTATATCCTTGTGAGGAAGAGTGGCCGGCTGGCCTATGTATGTATAAAATCTAAGCTTTTACAAGTGAAGCCAGGACTTCTTCTCAGCATCAAGAAGCAGTGCCTGTAACTACTAGAATATTTTTAACCATCTATTATAAAATAAATAAATAAACTATATTTTATTTATAAATTATTCAATCAATTAAATATTTAATTTTCAACCCTCACTGGTGATCACTACTATTTTTTTTAACATATATATATATATATATATATATATATATATATATATATATATATATATAGACAAAAAATTATATTTTATCAAATTAATAAATTGTAATTAAATTACAAAAATCAATAAAGGTTAATTAAAATATTAAATTTTAACATGAGGGGCATGAACCAGTTCATCATACAATACTCATGATTTGTGGACGACAGAAAACCACAGAAAAATTATGCAAACGCTAAAAGTGCGTTAATCTAGTTAAGATGTTTAGATGTATTTTCTAATTTCTAGACTCCAAATTTTTATTTAAAAATAAAATCGTATTTATTATATAATTGAGTCTATATTTTTATAAAATAGGCTGGCCTATATATATCTAAAATACATGCAATACACACATATATATATATATATATACACACACACGCAATGTTTAAGTTTAATTCATGAAGAATTAATTTACAAGTGAAGTCCCAGCATTCCAACACAAAAAAGGGGGGGCATCCCATGAAAATAGAGGAGTGAGTTCATGGCAAGAAAAGGAAAAGAAAAAGAAACAGAAAAAGAAACAGAAAAAGGAGAAGAAGAAGACGACTAAAGAAGAGAGCGAACATTTTTTTTAGAATAAAGAAGAGACGGATTTTTTTTTTTTTTAATATGGTCATAATCATATAAAGAAATAGAGGTTCCGAAAAAAAAAAATATTAAAAAAGAACTTTTGTTCCTATTTTATTTTACTAAAATAAAGAAATAAAGTAGGGTTTGAATTCTACTATTGTCCTATTGCTACCAATTTAAAAGAAAATGGTTACCCCATATTATGCAGTCATCGATACCTCAATAAATTATATTTTTTCCTAGAATAAATTTTTAAAATATATGAGCCCTTCTAAATTTTTATTTTCAATTAATTTTTATCGCCATTCTAAATTTTTATTTTCAATTAATTTTTATCTTAAAAATTATTATAAAAAGTAAATATATAAAAAAAAATTATTTGATAAATTAATACTATTTTTTATACTTGTGCTCTTTTGATATAAATTATTCAATTTGATGTTTGATTTCTAATTTTTGTATATAATTTATTTTTAATAATATATAAATAATAAATTTATTTTATAATTAACAAAGAAATAATTATTTTATTATTATTTATAAAATTATTAAAGAATAAAATATATTTTACTGGATCAATATGTAAAAAATATAATTATGGGTATAATATGTTAAATATATAAACAAATATAAAATAAGATGTGGAAAGGAATATATAAAAAATATTTTTTTTAGAGTTAAAAATAGAGTAATGGGTTGGAGTAAAATTAAGGTGAAATTTATTTAAAATTAGAAGGGGCATTTTTAATGTAAAATTTGTTGCAATTTAGTGTTATGGAGATGACCTAAAGGCCATATTACCATATTAATTATTTTGCATGTTTTATGTTTTATGTTTTAATTTTTCTATTATAAATATTTCTTCAAAATAACTCTAATATACAATGTTCTTTATTAATTATATGAATATATATTTAAAAAAATTAAATCTATATATTCTGATGAAATTTTAAAACATGCATTAATAATTATAATACTTATGGATTTATGAAACTGAAATTTCTTTAAAAATTTATAAATCAAGATATTCTTTTGCTAATTTTATGTTGTTACTATTTTTATAAAGTGAAAAAAATCAATTATCCTTATTAGAATTTCAACTAATTACATAGTTTCAATTTATTTGAGCCAAATTGCTCATATCAGTATTTCAATTGTTCCATATATAGTTCAAAAGATGATGATAATAATAAGGTTTAATACGTCTACAACTCTTGAACTTAAAATTTTTTTGTTAGTCTGCCCCTAGAACTTATAAATTGATTATTCTGACATCTTAATTTGTCAAAAACATCAAATGTCTAAATAATTTCATCTCAACTTATAAAAGAAATTATTTAAACACTTCAAATTGTGCACAAAGTGTCAATAAATTTTACTTTTAGCAAGTTCAAATGTTTAAATAATTATTTTATAAGTTGAGGAGATAAAGTGATAAAAAAATAATAACTATCAAAAATTGCATATAATAATAATCATCATCATTGTCATCGTTTCTTCTCTTTATTTTTTCTCTAAATTTTTTATTAAAAAGTTTTATTTTGGTCATTGTCGTTCATCTCTTAAATTGGTATTAGTCCCTCATTATTTTTTTATTTTATTTACTTTTTTTTATTTATTTACATTCAATAAATATAAATTTTTAATTTTTAGAATTTTTCATCATTAGTTCTTAAGACTCTTATAAAATTTTAGTGATTATCATTTATGAACTTTATATTTCTCTCTATTATAAAATTTTTGTTCATGCTTTGAAATTAAACTTAATTAAAGGTGAATATATATATATATATATATAATTAAGTTTCAAAAGAGCATCCAACAATAGGAAATGTTAGCCAAACGAAAGTTGAGTTTAATTCATGGAGAATTTACAAGTGAAGTCCCACCGTTCCAACGGATAAAAAAAAGGAAGGAGGCAAGAAAAAAAAAAGAAAAACGAGAAAAGTAAAGAAGAGATTGAATATATTTTTTTTTTTTTCAAAGGAGAAAATTTATATTTTTTTAATATATCTTATACAGTAGCAACCACTTTTCTAACTTTGCCAACTTGTCTTCAAATCATCAAAAGTTAAAGAGCAATTCTAAAATAAAATATTTATATAGTCAAACACTCATTAATTTAATTAAAAAATATGATGTTATGATCCATGATACCTATCCGTATCTTATAATTAACGAAAGTTGTACTTTATAACCATATGTTACATTTATACCAATATCTATCTATCCATCCATCCATCTATCTATATCTATATATATATATATATATATATCAACATGAAAATTTTAAATTTTTATATTTAATTTCAAATTTTATATATACAAATAGTGTAGTCTATGGTTACTTTATTTTTTACAAAATAAATTTTACTTTATTAATAATCACCATTAGATGATTTAATACACTCTCATCCAATGTTAATAAAAATAAAGTAAAAATAAAGTAAACAAAAAATAAAATTATCCTAAAATTTCTCTATGAAAATATAATTTTTATAGATTATATGAATATATATTGAATTTTTTTTCATTATTATTCCTCGATGAAATTTAAAATATATGCAAGTAATTTTTATGAAATTGAAATTTCTAAAAAATTATAAATTAAAAAAATTTGCCAATTTTATAGTTGTTTCTATTTTTCTGAAATAAAAAAAATTAATTATCCTTATTACAATTTATATCTATATATATATATTAAATGTTGAGCCCTAAAATAATTAAACCAAAAATTTGATAAGTGTCCACCTTATTATTCACTTAAAAAACTAATGTGTCAAGATATTAAAAATCCTAATCTTTTATTAAAAATAAAATACTAGTATTATTTTTTAGCTAAAACACTATTATACATATTTCAATACTACTCAAATTCTAAAATTATTGATATATTGCATATTTTTCTATCTTAAATCACTCAAAATATTTTTTTCTAAAACATTAAAAATTATTGTAATTACTTAATATTATTTTTTAACTAAAACACTATTATACATACTTCACTACCAATCCAATAATTCTAAAAATAAATCTTATTATAACTAAAAAATTATGATAACAAAAATTAAAGAAAATAAAATTAATGTGATTTATTTTATTTTTAATTTATTTAGTTATTATTTCATTTAAATTATTTATATCATTTTATTTTACAGCGCACATTACACGAAATCACGACTAGTTAAAACTAATTGTAGAGTTACAATTTTGGATTTATTGCACCGTTGGTACCATAATTTTGCCCCATATTTCAAAATGATAACAAATTTTCAATTTTTTTCTTTTCAGTTACTAAAATTTTATTTTTTTTCTTTCCAGTACCACAATTTCTATTTTTGCTACAGATTAAAGTATTTCAAATATATCCGATCAAATTTAGCATATGTGACAGCACGAATAAATATGTTTTTAGTATATTCGTCATGTAAAATTCCCATTAAATAGTCTAATTATCTTGTTGGCCTCATAAAAAAAATTTTCTTTGTGGACCCCATAAAATAAAATTTTAGTAAATTTTATTTTATGGAGTCCACAAGATAATTAGCCTTCTTAATTGGATGCTTACGTAGCGAATATACAAAAAATATACTTATTCAGGCTGCTACGTATGCTAAATTTAATCAGAAATCATTAAGGGACTATAATTTAAAAAAATAGAAATTAAGAAACCGAAAAGAAAAAAAATTAAAAATTTGGTACCATTTTAAAATATGGGTCAAAGTTATGATACCATTTGTACAATAAACCCTACAATTTTATTTGAGCCAAATAACTCATACACCACTATTTCAGTTATCCCATATATCTTAATGTTAAAAGATGATGATGATGATGATGATGATGATAAGTTATAAAATATTTAAATTGGATATTTGAACATAATTTAATAAAATTTTTAATTTAAAAATCTTATGTTTAGAGATATAATTACTTTGAAATTTTTATTTTATTTTTGAGATTTATTATACTTAAACTTTAAAATAATTGAAGTTCATGTAGTTATCAAATATCAAAACAATAAATACAAAATAAAGTCCTAACAGCGTTCTAATTTAATATAAAATTGTAAATAAAAATTTAATTGTAAGTTGATGTTGTGAAACATTTTTGTCTCCTACAATTTTAAATAACTGATAATTTTTTAAAAGAATATATTGAAAAAAGATTAAGCAAAAAATTTAAATTGCAATTTTTCTAATTCCATAATTAAAATAAAATAAAAATAATATTTAATTAATGAAAATTATTTTAATTGATGAATAAATTCAATACAGTTTTTTTCAAAAATTAATAAAATTTAATTATAAAGATAGCAAAATTAAATTAAATAACACTGGGCACAATACATACATAGCCCTTATACTTGTAGTAAAAATTCTAACTCCTCTTTATAGTTAAGGTTTGACCTTATAAATACTTCAATTTATAATATTTGTATTTTTCAAACAACTACATGTTTCATTACAGCCCTTAAAATTTGTGTAAATTATCATTTTAATCGTCTCATTTTTTATTATTTTTTTTATTATTTTCAATCATAATTTTTATTAATATTATTATTTATTTACACTTTCTAATTATTTTAAAATTAAAATGATAAGTATATTTTTTATTTTTTATTTTCACATAGTTGAATTAAAATTAAAAATATTTTATTTGCATGCATCGACTTGAATAATATATATTGAAAAATAAAATAAAATTTATATTTTTATAAATAATATTTTTTGAGTATGGAGATGGAGGGGAGAGAGGGGATTCGAACCCCCCATCTTTTACAAGCGTCATGTCTTGTGACATGATGGAAAATCATCCCATTTTAAACTGACTAACTATAAATAATATTTATTGATTATTTAATTGACTATTAAAATTTTATAATTTAAATCATAAAATTGTAATGTTTGATAAATATAATATTGTCTTCTAATATTATTAATTTTATTTTGTTATTAATAGTTATAATTTAAAAAAAGTCTTAATAAATTAAAATTATTAGATTATGATTAATTTAATATGAGATATAACAGAAAAATTTTAAATTAATAATTAAATAATTAATAAAAAATAATTATGCAAGTATAAATTATATTCTAATTTTAAGTCGACATTAATAAAATTACATATAAATAAAATATTTAAATTTAAATTAGTGAGTATTAGAAAAATGCATTAACAGTTTAAAAGTAATTTCTATTTTAATTTGGTTAACAATTGAAAAAAAAGTAATAATTTTATTATTGTATAACTCTTCATTAATAAATTTTTTATTCAATCTAACAATTAAAATCTTAAGAAAAAATTAAATATTTTAATATTCATAAAATTATAAATGATTTAAATCAAATAAATAATATTTTTATCTATCATTTGATCGAATAATTATTTATTAATCGCCTATTTTTGTATTTACTTGTGTGAAACTAATATATCTCATATAAAATTATTCAAAATCTAATTAATTTGATTTATTAATATTTTTAAATTACAACTATAAATAACAAAGTAAAATGAATAATATTTTAAGATTTCATTTTATATATATATATAATATTGCAAACTTTATATTTAAAACTATAAAATTTTAATAATCAACTAAATAATCAATAAAAATATTATTAATTACAAAGATATGCATTATTCAAATATATATATATATATATATAAATAAAATGTTATTAATTTTAAATTAAAATATTAAAATATTAAAAATTAAAAAATTAAAAAAATATAATTTTAAAATAATTAGAATATATACATGTGTAAATAAATTAATAATATTAATAAAAAAATATGAATGAAAATAGTAAAAGATATATAAAAAAATGAGAGGATTAAAATGATAATTTATAAAACTTACAAGGACTATAAAAATATAAAGGTATTTAACAAATATTATAAGTTGAGGAGTATACGAAGACAGACATTAAGTATAGAGGGTGGCGATCCATGTTGCGGGATACAAAGCTACAATGCGTTGCAGCCCGCAATAAATTACCATTATATCCTTTATTTTTTTTGAAATTTTTTTTGAAAAATTTAATTTTTTTTTAGAAATTTAAAATTTAAGTTGTACACGGATAAACTCATTGTACAAGAATTTAAATACTCGTAACTTATAAATTTTTTTTTTAAATCTAAAATCTAAATTGTACACAAGTGAACCCATCATGTAAAGATTGAAATACTCGTATTCTGTAAAAGAAAAACTAATCTAAAATCTAATTGCACATAGATGAAACTAATCTAAAATCTAATTGCACATAGATGAACCTATCATGTAAGGATTTAAATACCCATAATTAGTAAAAAAAAATTAATAATTATATGAAAATTCAAAAAATTAAAAAGGGGCAATTTGACAATTTGTCGCGTCACATGTATCTTTTTCCAAGTATAGGAAGGATTTAAGAATTTCATTACAAGTACAGTATAGCCCATGTATTGTGCCATAACATTGTGTCTGTTATCACAGTATTATTGCCATCTCATCTTCCTTAATTTTCACGTTCTTCTTCCCTTCTCACACTCATGTCATCGACGGCTAATGGAGCAGATTTTGCAGAGTCGAGCAATGCTAGAGATGATGCTGCATTGACCTTTTCACAAGTCACCGGATCGATACAAGTTTTAATCAATCTCTTCTCCGGCACCAGGTCTTCAATTCCTGTCTCCACGCCAAACGCAGATGGCACCACTGCCGCCGCAGCGGCCAGCATTAGCCGAAGCGACAGCAACATCATCAACTGCAGCAGCAAAAACTACCAAAAACTGCATGATCAGATGGCTAAATGGGAAGCTGATTTAATTTATATCAGAAGTTCAATGGATAATCTCCAATATCTTGTGCTTAACGTCAGGAAGCAATTCCGTGATCTGGTTCGACAGGGACAAGCACTGGATAGCGATTTGAGAAAGCTGCTGCAGGACCCAGATAGCATTAGTGTATTTAAAGCTAAGGAAATGGAGGCTAATGTTATGCTAATCACTGAAATGATCATGAAGCTGAAACATCACATTCCATATCCACAAAAAATGAACTTGGCTGGTGACAATGACGGTGTCAGGACTGTCCGTAAGGTTCGCAATCTCTTTGATGTATTGCTTCAACTGGATGCTTATAAGGAATTCCGAGGTCAGCCCGCAGTAGAAGAGTTTCAGGCGGATTTTGACGGACTTGAGCCATTGTTTCAGCGCTGTTTGTTGTGCTTTTCTGTGTTCCCCGCGGATGCTGTTATCAACAAAGGGCTGTTGAAGTATTGGTGGCTTGAAGAGGGTGTGAAAGACGATTATTTCTATAAATATGTTCAAACCGGAGTTGATGATGATCCATGGGGAATAATTTCTTTTTCGTATAGGCCACCAACTGCAGAGCAAGTAGCTGATTGGATTTTGAGCAGATTCTGTAGGAAGCGATATATTGAGCCTGTTCTCGACAAGGGGAAATTGGTCGGATTTAGGATGCATCCACTGATCCGTTTTGCAGTGATTTTCCTGGCTGAGAAACTTGATTTTTTCAGCTTTGATTCAACATGGAATCCCACATGGGATTTCAAATCATGCGGAAGAGCTGTCTTGGTGGGAAGAAATGAACATGGAAATTCTCCAAAAATGGTTTTGGCGGAAAGCGAAGAGGGAAATTCTTCAAAAATGGTAATGAGTTTGAATCCAGAAAACCTGATCACCTTGTTCAATATGAGCGACTGTTTTCCAAATCTAAAAATGGAGTGGTTCTCGAGGGCGAGAAATGCCGAGGTTATTTTCCTAGGGAGGTGGAGGAATGATTCTTCCAGTCATATTGAAGCAAAGAATACCAAATTCCTCAAGGGGTTGAAGAATATGAAGCATCTCATGTTTCTCAGCCTTCAAGGTGTCTCTGGAGTTGACAAGCTTCCTGAGGAAGTTCTCAAGCTTACAGATTTGATCATTTTGGATCTTAAAGCATGCAAAGACCTGGGGGCACTTCCAGATTCAATAGGTTTACTCAGTAAGCTCACACATCTCGATGTCTCTGAGTGCGAATCCCTGAATCGCATGCCTAAAGGGATAGATTCCCTCCAGAACCTTGAAGTCCTTAAAGGTTTTGTAGTTACTGATGAGAAAACGAAAGATTCAGGCTCTATTTCTGATTTGTCAAGCTTAAGCTACCTGAGGAAGCTGACCATCTGCACAAGTAAAAGGGATTGTCCTTCGGATGAGGAGTTGGATGCTCTATACTGTTGTGAATCACTTCGAAAGCTAACAATTGCACGGACAGGGACATATGCCCCGAGAACTGTAAGGTTACCAACTACTTTACCTGCATTTAGACTAAATACAGGAGTAGAGAGTTTTATAGAAGAAACTATCACAAGACTAGACAAAATCAGGAATCCTAATGTTCCTGCAAAGTTGGAGAAACTAGATCTCCAGTGTTTTCCTGAGGCATATGCTCCTCGTTGGTTAATGCCTAGCAAATTTAAGTCCCTTCAAAAGCTATACATCAGAAAAGGAAATCTCCGATTTCTGAATCAAGCTCCGGATGAGGATGAGGATGACGAGTGGAATGTTAAGATATTACGTCTGCAAGAGTTGTCTGAATTGAAGATGCATTGGACAGAAGGGCAAAATACATTTCCAGAGTTGATTTACTTGGAGAAAGTTGATTGCCCTTGGCTGTCTTCCTTCCCTTGCGATGAGAATGGAGTATGGCTGAACAGGAACATGATAACAGAGGAATCATTGAAAGGATTAGGACTCCGTTGGTCTTTCCTTTCCAATTATGCCTCATGAGTGTGCATTTCCTCACATTTTTTAGCAATAGCTTATGAGCCTATAAGGCGCTAATTCCTGCTCATTATGTTTTCTTTTTCTAGATAGATATGGCTTCTGTAAGATTTTTTTCTTGTTTGGGCTGTTTCAACTCATATCCATGACTGCATTTGAAAGAACACTTAGGCGTTCAGTATTTCTGAATTACAACTGTTGTGTCGGGGTACCTGTTTGAATTTGCCTTGCTCCTTGACGTATCCATTTTCAACCTGTCTGTAATAATATCAATTGCTGCTAATATAAATGGATAAATTTCTTATTGCTTCTCCCAATGAGACGTTTGCCCTTTTCGCTTAAATGACTAAACTACAGTTCTTCTATAAACACAAACACCAGCTTGTTGCTACCTTCATAATAGGTAGTGAGAACATATCAAATTACATTACATGAATTTGTTTGGCTCATCCAGTGATTTCCTCATACACATTAATCAACTCATAACTTTAAGCGCATAACTCTAGTCTACACTTGCACAATCATGCTTGCGAGTATTAGTTAAGATCTGCAGGCAACAACACCAAACTTAACTACATTAACAACTAACTCCCTATTCTTCCAATTTATTCAACTTCTAAGGAACTAAAATTGTTATATAACCTTCCAGCTGCTAATATAGTAAATTCATGGTTGCACATGTAAAAGGCAGTTACAACTCAAGAGCTCTCTATCTACCTTAAATGGACGTAAAAAAAAGCTTGAGTACTCCATTCATGATCTGAGAAAGATGGAGAATGGAGAAAAACACAGGTCATTATTAGTTAGACGTACGGACGTATTTCACGTTCTGCACCCAACCTTATTGAAATAATCCATACGAAAAATTAAAAGTGAAGCACAATCAATTACTATGCTCAAATCAGACAAGTAGTACCACCTTCATTTCAATGAACTATATGTCTTTCCAACTTAGTCACCTTCAGCTTCTAAGATCGAGATTACTAGTTATATATATTTTTAAACTTTTCACTGCTAGCTCCCTCCTGAACAACACACCATCGATTTATATACCAGTGGCTAGCCATCAAAACACGAAAAGAAACACTATATTGCAGGATTTCATTTATTCCGAAATCCCTTCTAACGTTTTCTTTAAGTTGAAAGAATTCAATTTCAGCACCTATCACCTTCCCAAAAATAACAAATAACCAAACAGAATTCCGTCAAGTTAAAAAATTAAGACTTTGCAACCACTACAAAAACACAAGAGAAAACTATCAAACTTGGGCATGGAAGAAAAAGAACATGAGACAACAAAACAAGAAGGACAAGAGCACAAATTCAGGGGCAGCAGCCAAGCTAAAAGCCCAATGACAACAACAACGTATAATAAATATTGACATTGTTGGATCATAATATCATTATAAGCATCATTTCAAGCTACGGCATGCACAAATTAGTTAAAATTCTCATACATGAAGTAAAGTTTAGAAAAGCATTCATTCTGATTATTATTATTGTTGATTCAAATGCCCAAGCAGATTATATACATATACATATATATAAATATACCTTTAAACCACAAACAGCACAAACAGAAAGCCAAATTAATTAGTTAATTATTAATATTTAAAAGAGCTGTCGCAAAGCCAACAATTTACCCTCAATAATCAACGCGATAATCACTGTAATCATCGCGGCCAGCCGCAACATCATGCTCAACTCTCTCAGCAATCTTCTCTTCCTCATATTTCAGACCTTCGTCTATTGCAAGTCCACCTAAAGCCCCGGCAACTGCACCCACAGCCAATCCTGTCCCTAACCCTAACTTTCCTCCTCCTGCTCCTTTCTGTCTCTGATAGTCATACGACGTCGGGGCAGCAGCGGCGGAATAGTCCACTGGCGCAGATGGCCCTCCACTATAGCTGCTGCCGCTAGTCCTATCGAATAGTGGCCTAGGCGGCATCGGTGGCGCTGAGTAATATCCCGGATAATACGGGGAAGGTGAATACGTGTCATGATACGATGCGTATTGATGTGGTGGTGGTGGTGAAGCCGTCCCGTACCTGTAATCACGCGGAGGTGGTGGGATAGGGGCAGTACTGTAATAATAGCCTTGCGGAGGGGCAATATGATAATCATGCTGCGATGGTAGTGAAGGAGGTGGTGGAGGCGGCGGCAAGGGACGTTCTCTGATGCCAAGTTTTATCTTAATCTTCCCTTGTGGACGACCGGAAGGACGGATGAGTTCAAAATTTCGGATCCTGGTTGAATCATCCGGGTCAGGCAAATCCCTCAACCCGACCCGGAGAGTGCCAACTAGCGGTTTGGGTGTTTCGCTTGGCTTGGAGTGGAAGATTTCGAGAGTGAGGTATGAGTCATGGAGAGGGAGCGAGAGTGGGAGAGAGAAGCGCTCGTTCCAAACAGGTTGGGTCGAGCCAGAATCGTCTGATTTGGTAGCGAGCCTTCGGTCTGGGTCAACCCAGAAGACGGCGTAGGCTTTGAGGTCGCCGTTTTTCCAGTTGACGTTTTTTAGGTGTTTGGCTGAGACTATTGTCAGATCAAGATCGAACGCTTTTGGCGGTGGTGGACGACAAGTTGAGGCCATGAATGAGAGTGCTGATGCTAATATGCGCCGGTAGGTAATTTAGCGCGCAGGATAAACAGATAAAGAAAAAAGAAAGGAGCGGACAAAGATAAGGGAGGTCCCGAGAGGTGACTGATATTTTGGTGTGCATGTAGAATAGTGAAATGTTGGTTTTACCCTTGAGAGCATTATTTCTTACGACGACGAGTCGTTTGAGAACAGCCAGTCAGGAATCCACCAACTAATCCATGCAAGAACAGGTGATGGAGACTGGTCGTTTGCAACAAACGAAGGTTCGTCTTCTTAGAAGATCAGCTCGGAAGTGCGATAATTAATTGCCGGAGTAATGTTGTTCCCAAGACACTTAAACGGTCTTTTCAAAAAAAAAAAAGGACAATTAAACGGCATGTCGTATTTTTGTTGAAGCTACTGCGATTTATGAGCCCATAAACCTATAACGGACTCGTCTTTTTGTGCGACCTCTTTATTTGCCCAAACTGACATATTTGACAGGCCCAAAGGTGGAACATCAACTAATTTGCATGGAAGTTAGAATATTTATGGAGAGAGGGAAGAATGTTACAACCTGACCATAGAAAAAAATATGGACATTCAGTTGGAGAAAAGATAGGTTTGAATTTTTATCTCTTTTTTTTTTCTTATGATATTGAAAATTAACCATTTATCCTAACTTAAAAAAAAAAATTATACCATTAGATTATACAATTTTTGACATATTAAAATTAAATTAACATTATAATTTTTATCCAAAAATTATACGAATCATCGGATATCAAATAATTTTCTTTTTAAGAAAAGCTATTTTGTTGGGGTTTTTTTGCACAAAAAATAATATATTCATTGTTAATGGAAGGTTGAACACTGATGTGAGCACCATCATTCCCCCTTTTTTTTTTGAAAAAAAAAGTATAAAAAGAAATGTAAAATCAAACATTTAAAGTTGAAAAATGTATTTTCAAAGTTGTGAAGTAGGATTAGTGCTACTGTTAGTGTAGTTTTTATGAGACATTGATGTGCACCACTCAAACCAAAAAAATAAAAAATAAAGTGGTAAGCTTTTGTCATATCTCTAGTTTGATACAATCATAATTAGATTCATAGAATATTAGAATATATGGTTCTATTTAGGAAAAATTCGAATTTTCTCCATTTATATTTAAAATGAAATTCACCATTGTTCATTTATTCTTTTATTTTATTCAATAAATACAAATTTTTAATATATTTATTCTATTTATTTTTTATTTTTTTAAATCATGAATTTTCCTTCATAAATTATTGTCTTTCATAAGATAATATTCCTTTATAAATTTTATATATCTCTCTATTATTAAAATTCTATTAAAATTTTTGAAATGAGACTCGTATAAATGCCAGAAATTTAATTTATAGCTAATCAAAGTCATTGAATAGAACATACAAATCGCTGAGTTTCAAATCAAAAAAATTTTGTCAATGCGATTAAAAATAAAGATAAAAAATTTCATAATTGTGAAATTTTATTTTGATATTTATTGATTTACTTTTATTTATATTATTTTTTATTAAGATGTATCTTTAACTCCAATGAATGAATGCTTCACTTTAAAAAAAAAAAAAAAAACTCACGATTGTTCCTTATTTATTTCTATAATCGATTAAATAGCAATTGAAATTAGAGAAATACATCAAATTCATATTTAACTGAAATAAATTAAAGGCAAATGTGAACATTATTTCCCTTCAATTTATGCATAGGCTAATCGGCAGAGAGTCAATTGTCAGGGTTTTTTTTTTAATAAATAAAAAGTGAGGTCTTTCGCCAATTAATAGTTTGTTCCTACCTTATTTATGATTTGAAGATCTAAAAATGCATCCAACGCTCATTTTTAAAGGTCTGAATTGCTATTATTTAAAATGTAAATACCAGGTATTTAAGTGATTGAAAAATGTAAACATCATGTATAAAGAGTAGAATTTAAATTTTCATCCGCCACACTTTTTTTTATAAAAAAAAATTAAACTACTTGAACTCTATTATTGATAAAAAAAAAATAGGTCATCAACTTGATCAAAATTACAATTATTGTTGACTGATATTGATTATTTAAGAATTAAATTTGTTTCTTAAAATTTTATTTTGTATTAATACATAAATTATAAATGCAATATATTTTTATTAAAAAATTATAATAAATACATTTGAAATCTATTTTTTTAATTATATATTTTAAAATGAAAGTAATATGTTTCGTAAAATGTCTTCTTTTTACAAGTGAACGGAAAGTATGAATTCAACCGTTAACCTATTAATATTTTTTAAAAATTTATACAACTGAACTACTTAATTTATGTAATTTTTGTATGGATTTTTTTTAGTAAGAATTGTTAATAGATTTTTTTGATGAGAACCCAATAAGAAAAATGTTCAACCTTATTATTCACTAAGTTATACTTATGAAATTATACATCAAAACAACAACAAAAAAAAAAAATTATACATGTTTACATTAAAACAAGAAAATACATGTAGAGACTATAGTTTATATATAAAAAAATAAAAGAAGTACAAAATTGGTTATTCGGAGTCGGAAATTATCTATAACATAAAGACGACAAAAAAAAACCGTCGTGAAATGTATTTATATACAAAACACGACGAAAGTAATAACAATAATACACGATGGCTTCAACAACAGCAACTAACGTCATTACTCCTCTCCTTTGCTTTCTTGAACGAAACAACAATAGATGCATACACACGCACATTTTTGAAAGCGACTCGTGTTGGTCACCGTCGTCTACCACATTTCGTCGCTACTTCCAAATCCAAACACATCTCCATGTATAATTAGATCTCCGGCTTTTCTTTTCTCTCCATTTCTCGTCACTTTCTCGGGAAAATTGCAGCTCCAATTTTTTTAAAACAAATTTTCTCGAGAAAGAATATATATATATATTAACATGTCTGATGCTTTGATCAACGGTCTTGCCGGAGCTGGTGGTGGGATCATCGCTCAGCTCATCACTTATCCTCTCCAAACTGTACGATTTTCTCTAACTCTGTTTTTTTTTTCGTTAATTTTAGCTATAAATTTGACTTTTTTTTCTTTGGTTTCTTTCTGGTTATTTCATCGTTGACTGATTTTTTAGGTAAATACGCGGCAACAAACGGAGCGTGATCCGAAGAAGGAGAAGAGGAAGCTTAGTACTATTGGGCAAATGTGTCAGGTTTTAATTTTTTTTATCTGTTTTTTTTGTAATTGGTTGTTTGATTTTAGAGCTTATAGTTTTGATTTTGTTTTTTGAGTTGAATGATTTTTTTAGGTTGTGAAGCATGAAGGATGGGAGCGTTTGTATGGAGGATTAACGCCATCTCTTGTAGGCACAGCTGCTTCTCAAGTGAGTTTATTTTCATTTTTTTAGCAGATTATTAGTGTAATTGCAATGTTAAAGCTTGTTTTGTTGATGATAAATCTGATAATGGCAGATTAGATGTTCAAATAAATGGATAATTTATTGGGATTCATAGATTGTGTTACTCACAGATTGGTGTATTGAGAGTTTCAATGAAATTGGTAGTGTGGTCCCTTGAATGATAAAAGCTGAGCACTTGCAATGCATTCAATTCATTTCTGTGACATGTTATCTGCTTGCTTAATGCTCATTAAGCTCTTGTAAACTAGAATTTCCCAGACTAATTGGTGTGTACATTTCAGTTCTGGTGAACTTACTACTGATGGAAAATAATACTACTCACTTGAGATCAAAATCATATTTTTTTTAATCATGGTGGCATCATTATACAAATGGGTTTGTGAGTGTGTATACAGGTTGGAGTTATGTACATTGTTTAGAATATTTGCTATTCATTTTTTTTTTCAGATCAAAGTTTGTAAGTTGTATATGCTAGATTACGGATAGCATTTATTTTTTAACTTACCTATGGAGGTTATAAAAATTAGCATAGCGTAAATGTGAATCATTTTATTAGATTTGTGGTTTCTTATATGCTTGTGATTTCTTTTTATGGTACAGGGTGTTTACTATTATTTCTATCAAATATTCAGGGATAAAGCTGAAGCAATTGCACTGGAGCATAAGAGAAAAGGATTTGGTGATGGATCAGTTGGGATGTTTTCATCACTTATAGTGGCTGCTTTAGCTGGGTAATTTTCTTCTGTTTTGATTCTGACTTGATTCTGTTACTCTTATATGTGAGTGCTAAATATGCTAGAATAGGTTTCACTTGAAATTGTGTCTGCATCTTATCCTTTTTCTTTAGGGTTCTTGTGATTGAAACTTAAAGTACTTTTGGTCCCTTCTTTCTACAGGAGTGTTAATGTGCTGTTGACAAATCCCATTTGGGTAGTCGTTACACGTATGCAGGTAGATTACAAGCCGACTTGTGAAATTTCCCAGTAAAACTTGCTCAGTTTAGATACTAACCCTTGATTTCCAGGTGCTTGTTCAAATGTGTTCTAAAAATGTGGAAGTGATAGAGAACCATCAGCAAATCTTCTCCTTAGCCTAGTTTATGTAATTTGAAGTTATTCATCATGTGTTCTCTTTTCCATGTGCATGTTCCATCTTATATAAACATTTTTATAAGTTGGTACCTGCATGTGCTCTTAACTTCTCATTGGTTATGTCAGCCTAGATTGTTGTACTCAGTTTCATCATTCAGGTTTCGTATGACTTCTATTTTGCAGACTCATACAAAAGCATCAAAAAAATCCCATCCAAGTCCCTCACCATCAGTTGCTGAGGATGAAATTCTTATAGATGCTGTTGAGCCTCCTCCCTTTGGGACTAGCCATGCGGTAGGTGCTATTAAATATTAATTTTGGTAGTTCCTGTGTAATTTTCTTGTACATGAGGGTTGAGAAGTTCCCTCATGGTACTTGGAAGTCTCTTTCATGTAGAAAGATTTTAAGCGAAATTGGTCTGAAACTCTTTCTCTTAGATATGCAAATGGTTTTCTGTGTGATTGAAATAACTTTCTGATAAACTTGCAATCAGTGAATGATGTCGAATCTCTTTGAAACCATAATTCTTAATGGTTGCAATAAAAACATAATGAACTGGAATTTCAGTGTAATTGTGCCATTTTGAAGACCCTATCCATGGATTATTGTACAGGAGATGGTATGGGCATAGAAAGTAACAGGTTAACATTGAAGATCATTGAAGGAATCCTGTCTATGCACTGAATTGGTCTGAATATTGACAATCTTTTTAGGAGTGGAGTGGCAGGGAGGGAGGGGGAGGGGGAGGTGGTGAAGTGATGATAAATTCAGCAATAATTTTATTGATATTGAATTTAGATTGTTGTTTGACTTCTATCCTCTGGCTGGATGTGCAGCGTTTGTGGTTAACTTTTTAATCTGACGCCACCAATTTTCATGGTTTTCTTGTTCAAAATTTTCTGCTTGATTTTTGAACTTGAAAACTTTGTCACATGGCTTTAGAGTAGAATTGTACGTGCATGTGTTTTAATTGTGTTTTACTTTCTTGGTTCAAATAGCATTAGGCAAATATTTTCTTTTATGATCTTTAATGAAAAATTGTGTGTACAGATACAAGAAGTCTATGATGAAGGTGGAGTTCGGGGATTCTGGAGAGGTGTATTACCAACACTGATCATGGTATGTGGTAAATTGACTCTTAAATCTGCGAAGGATTACCACTGATTGTCATGCCATTCACTCCCTAGGTGAGCAATCCTTCCATACAATTCATGCTGTATGAGACCATGTTGAAGAAGCTCAAAAAACAACGTGCTTCAAGTAAGAAGGGTGAAAATGTGGTCTCTGCTTTTGAGGTTTGTTTTTTCTTTTATACCCACTTTTTCAGCTGTCTTGAGTTTTCAGCTCCATTGCTTGCTGTTACTTTCTATTGTTAAAGTTCTTTTGTCAAATTTTATATGATGTTGCTCATCTGAACAACCTTTTTGGCTCATTTTGATGGCTAATAAAGTTGCCTGATGTTGCTAGATATTCCTTCTTGGAGCTTTGGCAAAGCTTGGAGCTACCATTGTGACATATCCTCTTCTCGTCGTAAAGGTATATAGAATCAGCATCCATCAATGCAGTCTTTATTTGTGAAGCTACCTAGATTGTACAATAATTCATTAAAAAGCTCACCTTGGCACATAATAACAAACTAAGAAATAATTACGCTTCATCATTCAATTAAGATATCAGGTCTTCTTGCATAATGAAACCTTAGCAGAAAATAGTCAGTACAGGGAAGAGTGAGTTAACATAAATTTTGGGCAAAAAAAAAAAGGAAGTCGTTGATTTAGTTGCAAAAACCTTTATGCTATTTATGTTAAAAAGGCATACTGTAGATCTATTTTAAAATTTGTTGCACATACTTGTGTAGCTTCCTGATTGAATTGTTTACCTTGACAGTCAAGACTTCAAGCAAAGCAGCTTAAAACTGGAGACAAAAGGCACGATTATGAAGGTTTGAAATTATTGATGAACTTGTAACATTATGATTTGTAGAAACTACAGTGTTACTAAGTTGGCCTCACCTGGCATGGCACCTTGCATATTAGACGGAGATGTGACCATGTACTTAGCTCAATATTTTATTTTTCTTGCAGTGGTTGTTTACTATGATAAATTTGCTATAAAAGGTGCAACAACATGTTGTTGTTCCTTGGCCAATATGGCTGAGATCGCTACACCATTTCGGTTGGATACGTTGAAGATGTTTTATTTCTGTTGAAGTTACAATGTTAGCTCTGCTTTACAAAAGTGCACTGTGCACTTAGAATGTGATGATTGATGTTTTTCTTCTTGTGTCAATACAGGCACTCTGGATGCTATCCTCAAGATGATTCGCTACGAAGGGTTCTCCGGCTTTTACAAAGGCATGCACACAAAAATCGTGCAAAGTGTTCTTGCAGCTGCTGTTTTGTTCATGGTTAAGGAAGAACTTGTCAGGGGTACACGATTTTTACTTACAAAAGCAAACATGAAAACAGCAAGATAAAGCCTCCCTAACATCAACCTACTCTTTGCTTTCACGGCTGTCCCTCCCTCATCTAATCAGTTATTTAAAGTTGATTAGTCAAGATATTTATTCAACTTTGACGCCATATTCTTGAGGCTTTATCCTTGAAATAAGAGGGATGTGTTAGGATCTGCTTCTAGTAAAATTCATAAGTATACGCAATCAATTCTTTCCGAAGTTACTTATATGTAGAGGATTTTACATGTAATCGACTTGCAGAACACTTGAGTTCTGCTCTTATACTTGGTCCCTCAGAAATTGTGTTGTTATCGAGTAGTAGGAATTTTTATTGGATTCCATAAAAGTAACAACATGCTTTTCTTTGCGGGAGAATTAGTTGAAACTTGAAAGGGCGTGTATGTTGCGCATTACCTGCATATCCTCTGCCTTTCAAATACTATATTCCAATTTTATTTCGAACTGCAATGTTAGAATTTTTTTTTTTTTTAAAGATTTGGCTCATCCTGTGATTTCCAACTCAGAAGTCAACTTGATTTCCAACCAACTTTGCATATAATTTAGGGACTCTTTTTTCCCTTAATTAAACTTGCAGCAATAGTTAGATAGTTTTTTTTTTTTGAAACCAACAATAGTAAGATTTGTGATACATATGTGACAATATTTTATATTTTATTAATAAAAATATGATGATTTATTTGTACTAATATATCAAATTAATAATTTGACCATCATATTTTATATTTTAACTAATTTGATTTGATTCAGATTTAATCGGTTAAAACAACAAGTACCACTATTTTTTTATCAAATAAATTATGATTGAACTATGACCTATATCTTAAATATTTTCTATTTAACTAATAAAAATGAAACATATATCTTTTATAAATCATTTAACTAATAAATGTAAAATATAGGAAGATTCTACAGTAATTTTATTTTGTTGGGATTTTGATTTTACTTTGTTTTGATTGCTTCTCATGATTTAATGATAGTTATTGATTAAATATATTTCACTTTTTAAAAAGTAAAGTAATGGTAGAAACCATCGTGAAATATAAATATTTTAAAAAGTTTTAACTACACGAGGTGTACTGCTCCTAATGAAAGAATTTATAATATAGAGATACGTGTCTCATAATGAAAGAATTTATAATATAGAGATACGTGTCTCATTTTTATTAATTAAATCATCTCCAATACACTATTATTGATTAAATCATCTCCAATACACTATTTATTTCACCTAAACTCTTTATTATAAAGAGTGATTGTAAAAAATAGGACCTTAACTCACTCTCTATCCCTCTTTTTATACAAAAGTTAATTAATGTACCTCTATTTTCTATTGACTTTTTTTATTACCTAAAATTTTTTTCTCTTTCTTTTCATAATATTTAAAAATTAAAATTAAATATTTTTAGGATAAAATAAAATAAAGAGTGAAATATGAAATATGCATTGAACTTTAATAAAATTATTTATTTTTTATATTAAATTTTTTTTTAAAATGCTCTTTATTAATCAAAATATACTTTTTATTTTAAAATGTGCAATTGAAGATGCTATTAGAGTTCCTGTTCTCTCAAAACAAATCAGAGTTGGATATACTGATGACATCAGATAATCCAATTCCCAGTCAATAGAGAGAGGTAAAAAAAAGTTTTAACCAAAAAACACGTCGATACGACATCGTCTTTGTCTGCCTGACCTTATAATTATAAACGCTAAAAAAAGAACATAACGCCCCAAATCCTTCACACTGAAAAAGAAAATCAAAATCAAAGGCTAAATGCAAGAAAAGAAAGCAGAGATGGCGAAACAAAATCCGAAGAAAGCCAATCTGTTAGATCACCACTCCATCAAACACATTCTCGACGAGTCAGTCTCCGAGGTAACTCAACACAACTTATCACAATCAACAAGAACAAAACCCTAATTCGTTGCAGATCAATTTATTTAATATTCCTTCTGTTATTTTTCTTTTTGTGTTGTAAAATTATAGATCGTTACAAGCCGTGGATATGTCGAAGATGTGAGGATGAGCAATATAAGATTGTTTATGGGAACTATTATTATAGTTATCGCTCTCGTTGCTCAATTCTACAAAAAGAAGTTCCCTGAGAATCGAGACTTTTTGATCGGCTGCATCGTATTATATCCTTTCATCATACTTTCTTTTCTTTTTTTTAGTTATAAATTGCAATTTTTTTTAAAATAAATTTGAGCTTAATTCAATTGGGTTTGTGTTTAATCTTGACTCTGGCAAGTATATAGTCTTCAATGGATTGTTGCAGCTGATTGTATACACAAAAGAGAAGAATGCCATCTTGTTCACTTATCCTCCTAAGGTGAGTTCCTCACTTTTGTAATTGGATGTTTTGCTGTGGTTATGCGTTGTTGTTGTTCTAATCTTATTATCTTACTCGTGGGGTTAAGCTTATAATAACTATTTTAATGCCGTTGTAATTCTTACTCTGTATGTGGTTATATATAGGTATATTATTCCACAGCCACCGCCTAGGAATTTTTTTTTTTTTTTAGTTTAAGTCTCAGCTAAATAGTTTCTCTGACTCGTTGGACATAGCGAATTTTAGATGATGGGTGAAAGTGTGCTTCCTTTTCTTGTTTAAATTGAGGCTCAAAGCATAGGCTAATATCTTTGTTAGTTTATACCAAGTTTTTGTTTTTCTTGTGGCCAGGACATGGGAAATTTGTGGGTTAGGCCTACATTTGACAGAGTTTTTCTGTTTTTTGGGGAATTATCATTCAGTGCAAGTATGGTAAAGAGAATTTAAAAGCAGGTGTTAGGTTGTCTTCTTTCTGTTTGCATTGCAATGAGTGGAAAGATTTTTTTAAATGCCCTTACTAAGTCTTAAAGGTCCTTTTCTTAAATTGATTATGTTTTAATTCTTAATTCGATAGTTGATACCAATAGCTGCTTCTATTGTAAAGTATCTTTTTGGTGATGTTCTTGTGTGAGGAGTAGGGGTTTTGTTTATATGTGCCAACACTTGGAAGAACCTCTTTACCTTCTGCCAACGCTTTGTTTTCTTTTTTTTGCCTTTTCCTGGTCACTGTATGGTTTGCATGTGTGTGTATCTGCAGTATTTTTACCCTTAAGTGTCTCTTTTTGAGTGCCCTTCTATTTTTTTTTTATTTGCATGTTTGCCTCCCCTCTTCTCCTCCTCTTTTCACAATCTTTTTCTGCTATTTGCATGACCTTTCAATTTTGACTTTGACCTTTGGTTTCTTACAATGTAAAATTCAAAACTAAAAGATTATCTTCTTTTTCATTGGCATTTTTTTTCTCAAACGATTTGAACTTTGCACATATGATTCTGGAGTTATAGGACTTTTGCCCCTAGCTGACTTCCTTATTAATTAGCCCCTATATATTTGAAGCGTAAAGTTAGAGCCAAGGTCAGGTTTTTCTGCAGTTGGTTGTTCTATAGCCTTTATGGTCTTATAAAGTAAGCTATTATAGTTTAAAGCGTTATTACATTTCTATGGATGTGCCCTTTGTTTGAAAGAGGAAAATGTTGGTTTGTTCTCCAAATATAACGTGTAAAGGCCTGAAGCATGCGTGCACACACATGTGCACATACACACACACATAATATGCATGTGTATAGAGCAATTGCAAACTGCAAAGTGTCTTGAAAGATTTTGTATAACAGAATAATACTTGAATTTAATCTTTACTTATACTTCAATTTCCTTATTTTGATTGTCAATAGCAAAAATTTGTGCTGTTACATGATGTAGTAGTCTGGCTCGATTGTATGCTGTTGTGCTTTCAGATATTGATTTTGAAAAGATTCAGGCATGTTAATTATAGATTTCTCTGTGTAGGGATCTTACACCAGCACTGGTTTGGTGGTCTCTTCCAAACTACCCAGATTTTCTGATGAATATACACTTAGCATTGCAAGTGCAGATCCCAAATCCATTTCAGCAGGGAAACCGGTGCAGTTTACGAAGAGTGTCACCCAATGGTCTCTCTCCCACTTAAATACATGCACACACACAGAATTTCCATCCTTTTAATTTCATGAAGTGCGCGACTGTGTCCGGTGTATTTCTGACCATGCAAATTGTTGCAGGTTCACCAAGGACGGAGTTCTAGTTGAAGGTTTATTTTGGAAAGACGTCGAAGCACTAATAAATGATTATGCTGCAGAACCAAAAAAGAGCAAGTGATATACTGGTCTGACTAATTTGTCAATGATGTAGACAGATGGAGCCCCTATATTATTGGGTTTGATTTGGATGTTCATTGAAATGTTTCTTGCGAAGAGAATTTTTGAACTAAACTAGATGAATTAACCTGCATGATCATTGAGACAACCATGGAATTCATGATATAATCGGAAGTTGCAAATGAGACCATGATGATTGCTTTCTTGCTATTTGTTTTCAGAGTTGGCAAAATTGCAGGTCGCTTGTAGTTACATGTACAATCTTGTTATCTATGTGCACCCTTTCCACCGGCGACTTTTCAACAATTTGGTTATTAACATCTGCATTCGATGTCTTTGTGCGGCAGTCTCTACAGGTTGACTGTCCAGTCTGTTGATGCTCCAATGGAATTTGTTTCAATATATGTTGTGCATTTAATATGCTTCTCTCCATCTCTTTTTTTTTTTTTTTTTTTTTTTTTTTTGAACTACGAGAAGGGAGAGGGGATGGGGGGAATCAAACTGTCCCGTCAAACTGTCCTAAGTGGGCTAGACCTCTCCATCTCTTTTGGAGTCAGCAGAAAATCCATATATTGATTTCAGACCATGTTTCTTATTTTATAAAATATATGCGCTTTGAAATATAATTGAAAAAGCCCATTAATAAATCCTCAAAGTTATGTAATTTATTTTATTAAGTCTTTATATATTTATTATATTTTAAAAAAATTTAAATATTTATTTGATACAATATTGAACTCTTTATTAATAAAAAAATGAAAAATAGAATTGTTTAAGGGTTCGATATTATATCAAATAAATTTATAAGGGTTTAATATTGTATCAAATAAATGTTTAAGGATTTGATTTTAAAAGACTCTTAAATATTTATTTGATACAATATTAATTTTTTATTAAAAAAATAAAAAATAGAATTGATGTTTAATGGTTCGATGTTATATCAAATAAATATTTAAAGGTTTAATATTGTATTAAATAAATATTTAAGGGTTTGATGTGTATTAAATAAATATTTAAAGATTTTTTAAAACATAATCAATGTACAGAGACTCAATAAAATAAATCGTAAAAATTCGAGGGTTACATAATATGCTTTTCTAATATAATATTAGCTTAGCTGTACTTCAAGATAGTTTTATGAAGCTGTCTTCCATTAAAAGTTAAAATAAGAAACAAAGCAGTGGGTAAGCATCTTGAAGAAAATAAGAGAGCCACGTCTTTTATCAATTAAACCCGAAAGGGATTGCAGTTCATCTTGCTGGGGTCTTTTTCACATACCCATGGGTTCACACCAATGAAATTGAAAGACTTCTCAATTAAGGCAATTCGAGTGTAGTTTTACCCCATTGTGAATTGTTAGCTTGCTTTTAGCTCGTCGACGACGGGTTTTGAGAAATTATTGGCGTCTATTTTTATTTATGGGTCTTTTGAATTCCACATTGTTAGATTGTAGCTTGTGTGTATTACAAGTACGTTCATAGGCTTTATTCAGTCAACAATTGTCTGGATAATGGTATATGAACAGTAATTTTTCTTTAAAAAAATAGCATATATCTAGCACATTTAATAATTTTTATTAAAAATAAATATAGTCATTTTATTATAATATATTTTTCATTTGTTAGAAGTGCCTAGATGCATAAATTATGTAATAAATCATTGTTTTTTATAAAGTATTCACATATGGAAATAATAATTTTTATTTCTTTGCATAAAATATTTCAGGGCGAGAGATACTGCAATTTTTTTAATTGGAGAGGAAGAGATAAGGATCGAATAGGGGAGATATACTGTTAGACTATTAAACCTTCACCAAGTGTGAGAATACTACCTAAATTATAATATTTTATTTCAGCATGAATTACATTTTTCTCCTTAAAATTTGACTTAATTCACTCTTCTTAATTGGAAATTGAATTTTTTTTATTCTTCGATTCGCATTCCGTCAACAATTTAGTCTTTCTAATAGGGTTTGGTAAATCTCTTATATTAAATGAATACTTAGGTTTATGTATTTTATAAAGATAAAATAATTTAATTCCTCTATTTAAATACTATAAAATAATTCACTCCCTCCAAATTTTAATTATTTTAAATTTAAAATTTCAATATCAACTAAATTTTTAACATCTATATATACATCTATTAATAAATTAAATAAAAATTAAATCATCAATTTTCATCAATTTTATTGTATGTTATTTTTTGCACTTAGTTTAATTAGTTTTTTTCAATAACTTTAAAAATTACAATTGTTAAAATCAAATACTAAAAGTTTAAATAATTTCATATTTAAAGTGAAATGAAGCAAATTGATGAATTCATTAAAATTATAACTTGATTTTCAATTATAAAATGTTCATAGAAATATGTGTAAGTGTTGAAAAAATAATTACTTTTAAAAATTTAAAAATTAAAATTATAAGATTAAAAAATTAAATTATTTAATTTTATTAAAATAGAAAAATTAAACTGTATATTTTTATAAAATAGAAAGGCTATACTGGATATTTTTTATAAAATAAAGAAACTAAATATTTTTTTAATATAAGAAATTCATTGAAATTCTACCAAAAAGATTTAAGTATTGAGAGAATGAGAAATGGTCTTTTAATGAAAGGGGAAATGTAAATTAAATTTAATCTATGTGGAAAATGTAATTTGGTTTTTTGTTTTATTATAATACTTTAGAAGTACTGATAAATGACCAATTAAAATATGTGACTGTTATTTAATTGGCAGCCATAAAAGAAAACTGAAAACCTAATTGAGTGGCTCAATCATGTGTCTCTTTTTGGTAAAATTAATGGATTATGTGACAGGTGATGAATTCTTAATCTTGACCACACCAATTAAATTTCATGGTTTGGAAGTTGATGTTAACTTTCAAATAAGGTTCCAAATGTGGAGTAGCATTTTGGAATATGCCATTGCCTTTTCCCCAACTTCAATTATTCACTCACTCACTCTCCACTGTCAATTACAAAACTCCATTTTTTCCAAGGTATACCCCACATCAAAAGATATTTTGCTCTAGGACTTTCAGTGATCTGTCCTAGTGAGTCCTTCTCCTCCAACTACTACTACTACTCCAATAATTCACTTCTGAAAATTTCCTAGAAGTTGTCCCATCATTCCAGCTTTAAATTATTGCACAACACAAAAACCATGCAATTGCCTAAAAACATCAATTGTTATTTTTTGAAAATAGGTTAAATATATGCCAGTGAGAAAGTGATTTGTTAATTATTTTTCTCCAACAATTTGTTATATTCTAAAATATAAAATTTCATTATTTTATTAATTTATAAAATTAATTTTTATTCAATTAAAAGTAAAAATTAATATGTTACTCTATAGTTTTTTGATATTTATATTATTTAATTTTTATTAATAAAAATAAATTATGTGTATAATTTTAATAATTAAATAAATGCTAAATGTTTAGAAGCATTTAAGATCCTATTAAAAATCAAAAGCAAGAATAACTTATAATTATTTATTTTGATTATTTTTTTAATAAAAATTCAGTTATTTAAAAAACTATATTATAACATTTAATAATTAAATAAATATTATTTTTGAAAATAAATTTATAGCCATGAGCTATTTGTAGCTCATTGGATTTGTAATAAATAAATATATCAACAACTCTTGGATTAGCTGATAAATATTTTATTGAATGTTTAATTTAACTAATTGTTTAAATTTTTTTTTCGATTAATTACATTTTAGATGTTTAACGAAATTTCTAAATGATTGTCAGAAACATCTAGTGTTATTGTGGTTTATACGACTAGAGATTTAGTTAGATTCAGGAAAAAAAATAATAATAATAAACAATTTTTTGGTCAAAAAAAAAAACAATTTTTTAGTTGCTACTCTCCTGGTGCACGTTAGCAATCGACCTTCAAAAAGTCGGCTTAAACGCACGCTGACGTGTCATGCTTCAACATCTAATCTCACACACCCATAAGCTTTTAAATAGGACCCACAAATAGAAAACCTGACGTGTCTCTTCATGCAATGACCGCCCTGGACTTGGAACCCCATCAGAAAAAATTAAATTTAACAAACCTCTTTCGCGTCCGCCAGGCATTATCATATCTAACAAAACAGAACAGTTGCCTTTCGTTTCTTATCATCCTCTATTATTTATCCAATTTCTCTGTTCCAGATTCTCTCGATTTTTTTTTAAAAAAAATCAAGAAATCTGAAATTTTTTTATTTGTTCTGGGAGATTTTAGATTGAGATTCAAAGATTTTGATTGCGAATTGCGAATTTTAGGTTTTTGAATTGATAATTCCGACGATAGTGATCTGTATTTCACGATGACCAGTTCTAGAAATGGCGACGATCATGTGGAACGATCAAACGGTGATGAATTTGAGGAATTAACGACGTTTTCGAGCGGTGTTGAGACATCTACGGTTGGATCTGGAGAGTTAACGGAGAGATTAACAGACATTCTTGTTGATGAAGGAGATGGAGATTTGTTGCTTCAAAGAAGCGATCGTGAAGATAGGGTTTTACTGTGGCTACAAGCTTTGGATTTTCAAGTTATGGGAGCTTGTAGAGCTGATGAACGGTTAAAACCTTTGTTGAAAATGAATGCTTCTAGCGGAATCGCTGAAGATCGCCTTTTAGCGCATCTGAGTCAGGTGTATATCGAAATTCTTTTATATATAGCTGTTATTGAGATATTGATGTAATGAAATGTGTTTTGATTTATGATTTCAGCATTTTGAGCCATCAGAAGTTGGAATTTTAGCAAGGTGTTTCTGTATACCGCTGGTTTCTATTCGCGTTGGAAAGATCAACAAGCAAGGGAATCTGTTATGTCCTACTTCCGTAAGGTAATTGAATTCGTTGATTCGCTTGCCGGCTTGATTGTGAGAATAGTGTGATTGAGTGTTAAATTAAGGTTATTTCACTAGTCTAATAATTGTATGATCTTAATTGGTTACCTATGTTCTAATAAACATTTTTCATGTTCTTTTTGTATTTTAATGTATGTTTGATTTGAATTGCATTAAATGAAGGTTGGCTCATTCATGTTGTTATGAATCTCTCAAATTGAGCGATGGGATGCATTTGGTCATTTATTTTCATTTATACATCGATATCCTAATCGGGCATGGTGTTAGTAATTTTCTGATTTTCTGCAATAATTAACCCATGATATTCTAACTGTAAGTTTGCATATATATATATATTTTAGATATCATATGTTGATTTTATGCAATATGACTTTGTCAGTGCTAGTATTTGTGTGGTTTACTGTTTCTAATTTTTTTTTTTTTTTAACCTTTTTAGTTATGCTTTCTGTTCTCAAATTAAGTATCCTCTAATGTTGACCAATTTCTAACTTTTAGATACTTCTGCTGTTAACTCAAATCATTGCATTTTGATGACTTAAATTATGCATGGAGAAATATAACATGAAATGATAGTGGTGGATTCACTATAGTTTTTACCTACTGTTGCTTTTGGAGATGTCTCCTTTATAACTGATGAATTGCACTAGTTGCCTGGAGAAAGTTTGAATGTTGGTCAACTGCTTTTTTCATTGCCACAACAGTTATGTGCAGAAAGGGTTTTCTTTGACCTCTCAATTTGTCCCATAATTCTTTTGGAATTTTGTTTAGATAGGTTTCCTTGAACTGGCTTTTTATTGGGGATTTTCCGTTAGTATTAAGTTCACACTTGCAATCATATGGCTAGAAGGTGTTTATATTGTGTCGTCGTTCATGTATGGTAGAGATTGTGGGATTGTATGTTTTAGCTTATTAATGGTGATAATGTTCATGCTTCCAAGTAAAAATATCTTTTGGCTTGTAGGTAAAGTGGGCGTATTCTATTATGATCTCTGAATTATGAGGAAGTAAAGGTAGTTTCATCTCCTATATTATATGATTACATAAATTGCTGCTGCTTTTTGGATTCGTAAGGATAACTTTTTAACTGTAGCCAAAATTGGGAATAAAGGGTCCTCCTGTAATGTTCCTGTAATAATGAGTTTGTTTTATAATAATCTATATACCTTAAAATTTGTTGACTCGTGTACTATTTTGATTTTTTATTTCATTGACTTGGTTGCTTATAGCTTGGTTGCTTATAGCTTGCTAGCATATTCTTTAGCTTATGTGCTTTGGTTTAATTTTGTTCTCTTGTGGTTTTGAGTCTATTATTTGTTTGGGAATAACTTGTGCATTTGTTGGTTTAACGAAGACTGTTTTACAAAGTGTAACATAAGATGAAATAAGTTGAAGAAGAACCAGTTTCTGGCTTAGTTCCACACTCATTTCAATTTTGAATTTGGACGTGGAGATAAGCATTAGAAAAAGTTTGAAATTGTGTAACATCTAAGACCTATGCTATAACTATGGTTTATCGGACATGATAAAAGTCATAGTAATTGAGAAAATTTGCTCTGGGCAGGCAGTATTGTTGTCTAGCTTCTATGCGTCTGTTGGAAACCTCCCGCAGATCGATTACGCAATAAATTCTGTTTGCTTCATTGGTTGGCAGTTAAAATAAGCCTGTTATTGTCATTTAGTATTTTTAATGTTCTAATTGTAATCTAGACATCTAGAGTTACCAGGTTAGAAAACTTTTAACTAGCTTGCAAAGTGCAAAATAAATTATGGTAGGCCTTCTGATCATACCATAGCGAATGAACCTTGAAGTTTCCCTCATAAAGTATTTTTTTTCCATTAAGCTTTCCTTCCTGTTTATTTGTTTTTCACAATTTTAGCTTTCCCTGATTTTGGATAATGTATGATAGCACTTTTTATCTGAGTGATTGGAGGCTTAACTCCTCCTGCTTTATCTTATTATTTAAGTTGGAAGGTGGGATAGTATTTTTAAGGATACTAGTGCTATTTGTGGCTTTTAATTGGAATACCATTGCCTGCTGTTTTTGGCTTGCTTTTCCTATTTAATGCTTCTAAGTAATTTTCAATTCATCCGCATTGTTTCAGGGGGAATTTAAATCTTACTCTTTTACCAACGTCTGATTTACGCTTGTCATTCATTGGAGATGATGGTAACTCGGATAGACTATTCACCCTAAGCAGTAAAGCACAGGGTTTTACGGTCAAAGTTGATGAGATCTCAGCTGACAGCTCTGGCCGATCTTTCCATATAAAGATAGCAGATGATAGAGACTTTTACTTTTGGAGCTCAGAGAAATCTAAACTTTTGGGAATTGAATTGCTTGCCAAGGTATAAGACATTATCTCAATGGATGAGGAACTAATTAGGCTATATAACTTTAAATGGTATTGCTTGATTTGAAGTGTGTATCCAATCCAAATTTGCAAATACTGTACTTCAACATAATTAAATTTTCTATTTCAGGAACTTGTAAATAATGAATGTATGTTAGAATTTTAATTCACAAGTTAAAAGTGGTGTGCGATGCGGTTGTGGGTGCAAAAATTTTTTTTTTTGTACTTTATTAGTAAAAAACATTGGTGAAGTGTTCATTTGTTATGGCTGCTAATGATTTTGGGTTGGGTGTAATGACAGATGAGGGATATACTCAAGAAGAGGCCATCTGTAGCTGATTTAACTGGCATTAGCAAGTCACGTATTGACTGTTTTGCAACCCACCTCCGTGCCTATCTTGTGGGAAGTGGCAGTGGAAAAGGTGCTGTTTGCTTCTCTGCCTCTTCCTCTGGCAGCACACTTGACCTCTCTAATACGTCATCTTCCATTTCATCCAAGTCTTTGCGTTCCCGATACATTAGCAGCCAGGCAGTAAAAGCAAATGTGTCATATCAGGGAAGCCTCAGTCCAAGGTCAAGTTCCTTTAAAGAGGGTCTGCCTAGAAGCTTGTCTTGTTTGAGAAATGCTGCCAGGGAAAAGTTGAAGCGCCGAGGTGATGGGCATCTCTCAGCAGCTGACAACCTGCTGACTGCATTGCCTTGTGACAACGATGCATCAAGCTCTAATCAACCGGAAAATGAAAAGGTACCTGAAAATAAGAATTGGCCTTTGACACCGTCTAATTTTCTGGAATCCCTTGGGAAATTGGCAGTCCCACCAATTCTAGGTTCAGCATCGCAGTTAACTTCTTCAAGTCTGCCTCTTGTTTCTCCTTATTATTGTTGGTGCTCGCAAGGTGCGTCAACCATGCAGATTCCTTCAGCATCTTCACAATTCAGTACCTCTTCAATCGAGTCCCCGTTGCTTCCACCACTTTCCTCATTGTTATCGGCAACTATGCCCTCCAGCCTGCTAGCTCCTGGCCCGCCTCTCAGTTTAGCTGATATTCCCAAATTGGATTTTCCAGCCTTGCTGCCTGACCCTTTGGTTCGAATACCAATGCCTAATAGTCAACAAATCCCAACCTTTACCCCTTTAATGTGTGATCCAATTGTTCATATTCCGGTAATTGATGTTTGCTCTTCAGGTCAAGGTTACCTGGTCAGTGCAGGTCCTGCTATTTCAAGCACTATTCCACCATTGCACCCTAAGCTTGTGAGCCCATTAATTCCTGAGACTGATTCTGTGGTGGAAAAAGGTGCGAGAGAGACTCTGCGACTGCTGATTAGTAGTTCAACCCAGGGTAACCCACAGTTGTTAAATGTATTGCCTTCTGTATTGACTAACTCTGAGGAGAAACCGAGTATACATGCTGTTGGAAGCCGTGGGCTATACACTGGATCCAGCGATGTGAATGCCATTGTGAATAGTATGGCCACGATTGGCTTGGTTTCTTTGTCACACAGCACTATAGGAGATACCAATGCGAAGGTGCTCAGAGACTACAACAGTTTGGAGGGGATGCATCATAAGACTTCACAAGATGGGCCCAGAGGTTTGAGCGACAGTGAGAGTAATTCCTTTCCAAATAAGAAAGAAAGGACCGACTAATGCCGTAGTCATTTTGGATTTTGTTGTGTTACTTTTGTAGAGTTCCTGAAAATGTAGATATGTGTAGCAGCAGCAGCAGCAGCAGCCGCGGTGACCCTGGCGCTTTAAAATGTAATTAGTGCAAATCCTGCCATTTGTTGGGCATTTGTCAACTCGTGTTCCTTCTTCAATTTTTCTACGTTCTCATAGAATGAAAACTTTGTGATATGTTTTTGACTATCTTAAAGATTTGCTGTTTTTTTCTTTCAACAATCTTGCCTTCTCAATGCATGCACCTTGTTTTTGTAGTGTGCTTTACTGGCACAATGATCTGCACATGCATGGAGCAGTTTGTTCATTATTCCACGAGTAACCAAGAGAGAGGCCAGCCGTCCATTGCTTCTGTTTGATTGTTTTGGTTGAAAATGTGTGTACACTCCGATTGCATTTTATTCTGCTGGTTCCTTGTCCCTTCATCCTTTTCCTCTTATCAAATCAGGGCCTGCAATTGGTTAAAAAGTTGACTATTTCAATCAACATGAAACATCACTTCCGGTTATTGCACACTTTTTTTTTTTTTTTTGTGAACTTAAAGAGGAGGGAACTTTAACTCTATGATGTGATTAGAAATTAAATTTACAAATTTCAATATAATAAAATTGTTTACCATTTGTCTTTTAAATTTTTGGCGCATAAGAATCACTATGAATTCAACAAAAATCTCCTACTAATATAATACTAACATTAAGTGGAAACCACAAATATAACTAATTATACAAGACACATTGTCCTTGGCAGAGTTCGATCAGGTCCCCTTTAGGGTGAGAAATTAATATATATATATATTATAGAATGAAAAAGGATCCATCAGGATAGCATTGAAATAAATAAGTCCAAAACTACTACCGTGTATAATACAAAACCATGATGACAGAAACTTATGTAATGACTATGAGAGATAGGACATATGCCCTTTTCAATTACAGGCCGCAAGACATGCGTCAGACACAGGCAAGTGCTTATGATACAAGTACAGAAAGTTTTGTGAGAAAACTTGTCTATACTATCAAAATATCAATTTGTGATAAAAATGATAATGTACAATAGGAATTTGCCCAAAAAACAAGATAACATGCAATAGGAAAAAAAAAATTATCAAAATATGGCCAAATGAGATAGCCAGGTGGCTTGACACTAATGGAGGACTAGTAGTTGATTGGTTCATTGTTGATGATAATTCAAGGTACGATATTTGACTTTGGCTTAACAAGACAAGATACCGCCTGGGCTACACCTTAATGGCATTTTCATGTTGCTATTACAGATATTAAAATTAATTTGAAGATCTTATTCTTTATAAATTTGAACTTTTAACTGAATTTGTCTTATTTTAAAGGTCTAGAATTAGAATTATAATCATTCAATTTGTTAATTGTATTTAAACCTCGTCATGACTACATTTAGTGGTAAAAAATATAAATATTCAAATATAAAGAATAAAATTAATCTATCCCCTTTTTTTCTATGGTGAAAAATTAATCTATTTAAACTTTATCAATTAAAAAAATATATTTAAACAATAAGAATAGTTTCTTTTATTGCCCGACTAATTCTTGCAACAAAAATTGTTGTGAAAACGTTATGGTCCCACCTATAAGGCAATAAGAAATATTTTATGGACAACTACATTAAATCTTTTGAGTTCAAATTGTAATATATATAGATGTGTTAAATTAGTTACTAAATAATTTTTTTTATTATTTTTTTAAATTGAACTAATTCAAATTTAATGGACTCTAAATTGGTGATTTAGAAAAATATATAGAAAGGAATAATCTAGTGGGAACAAAAATTTTGATTATATATATATATATATATATGAAAAAATATTTATTTTTTTAATTGATTAAAGTAATTAATTCACCACTATGAAGAAGAGCAAAAAGAAGAAACGAAATTCAAATTCTATTCTTCATATTTATATATTTACAGTGTGTGTCACTTAATTTATTCGTGAGAGATAAAATTAATTTCTTCTAGAGAAATGGACATGGTGTTTTTTTTTTTTACCCCTCTCATATGCCCCATTGCCCATTATTCTGTGACAATGCAGATCAGGGCCAAAGGAACAGGAAAAAAAAACCAAAAAATATTAAAAAAAAAAAAAGGATATTGTTGAATTCTATATATCTTTAGGGCACTTCTACCAATTGAAGTTTGAAAAGGGTCTTATTCTTAAGCTATTACTTTGCTGGTGGTTGTGGGTGCTTTTCTACCTGGGTCCTCATTCAAGTTAAAGGGCGACTTTATTCATCTCAAAGCCTAAATCCATTGCTTAAAGTTGCCACTACCATCTAATTTAATGAAAAATAGATATATACTCTTAAAGAAAATCAAACGCATATTAATTTAAATGAATAAAATTTTTAAATTGGAATTTTCCTTTTCCTATTCGAGTTTCACTAAGCTCAATTCAAATTAATTAAAAATTTTATAATTATGGAAAACCGAAGATAATTTAAGAAAACTCTTTGAAAAAGAAAGGGACTCATGATTTGGAATAGAGGCAGGTATTCAACTAATAGACAATACATTCAATGCAGTTTTGAGCAACCATTCACATAATTATTTTTTTTAATTGTACAAAACGCACACAACACACACATTGGATCAGGAACATGACACATTAAGTTAGAGATGAGATCTTTCACTGCCATACATAATCCTATCATAATAAAAATTATCTGTTTTAAATATATTGTATGTCTTTTTTCACAAATTGAAATTAATATTAGCATTGAGTAATTAAAATACATGCTACTCATTACATTTAAATATAAAATTATCAATATATATATATATATATATAATTTATTTATTTATTATAATATATATACATTAAGTAGATAAATTTTACTGAGATAGTCCCATACATACAAAGCATTAATCGATTTATATAAAAAAAATGGAAATAAAAACAAATGGAATTGTGTTGGGGACTTAATGTATACAAGAATGAGAACAAAGTATGCCCCCAGAATCCATACAACCGAATAAGGAGAAATGCTGCTTGTCTTGGGTCCTTCTGCATATTGGTATAAAGAATAACAACAAATCAAACCCATTCAAAAAGGAGGATTCACAACTCAGTATCCAATCTTATGAAAAATGTTGCTTATCGAACATATTATATATATATATATATATATATATTAAAATTGGAAATATTAAGCTAGTTAGAAAGAGATCTGATGACTATTGTTCTCCGAGAGCACTATAAAATACATAATTCGAATTTTGTTGTTATATTCATTGAAATTTTTCATTAATCAAAAAATTTAAAATATTGATATGAGATTCCAAATTCAAGTCCAGGAAATACCAACCCATCTGAAAAAAAAAAATTGTCACATAGAGTCCGATTGTTTGGTAAAAAATAAGAGTGTAGTTGGCTAAAATTAACATGAGAATGAAAATGTAATTCCTCCATAAATGAGAATCGTCATTTCCCTCTTGTTTTTAAAAATGACTTTTAATTTCCTTAAAGATTAAGTCAAATCAATTATAAATTGATTAAACATTTAAATATTAATGTTCATTTTTAAAAATTTATAAATAAAATATATACATAAATTAATAAAAATATTCATTAAATGTTTGAATAAAAAATATTTATCAAAAGTAAATAATTTTTATATTATAATAATATTTTTAGAAATAAATATTTTGTAATACATAATAATAATATGAATTTTCAATATATAAAAAAAATTGATGTTAATTTTTTATATATAAAAAATAATTACAAAAATATTTTTTCATAAAAGAAATTTTAGTTGTAAAATGATATTTCATTCTCATTCTCATTATTATTTCCTAGAGAACCAAACATATTCTTCAATTTTAGTTCCGATTCCGGAATACGAGCCAAACGCCCTCTTTAAAGTGTTAAATATATAATTCTACAATTGTGAGTATACAAGTTCAAATTTTAGTTGCAATGGATTTTAGAGTCTGTTTATTTGATACAAAATAAGGGTGGAAGTCGGAATCAAAATGAATGATTCTGATTCTTAATGGTTAGTTGGCTAAATTTCAACATGAGAATGTGATTCTTCCATCAAAGGAAATCACCATTCCCCTTCTATTATTATGGAATGACTTTTGATTTCTTTAAAAATTAAGTCAAATCAATTATAATTTTTAGTTAAACATTTAAATATTAACATTTGTTTTTTAAAATTTATAAAAAAATATATAAATTAATAAAAATGTGTGTTAAATGTTTGAATAAAAATATTTATCAAAAATAAATATTTTTTATAATAATTTTTTAAAAATATAATAATATATTTATAAATAAATATTTTAAAAATATTTTATAATAGATAATTATAATATTAATTTTTAATATATAAAAATAATTATAATGTTAATTTTTATATATAGATAAAATAATTATAAAAATATTTTTTATAAAAAAAAATTGTTGCTAATGATGTTGATTCTCATTCCCATTCTCCAGCGAATTAAACACCTTCTTTAAATTTTTATTTACTTTCCTTTTCAATTTCGATTCCAATTTTAGAATACGATCCAAACACCCCCTTAACTCTATAATTCGATAACTTTTATAATTCTACAAAAGTTTTTTTTTTTTTTGTCATAGATTAAGTGGTTAAATTCCAACATTCTAAGAGAAGGAGATAGGGGGGTGAGGGTTATACAATTATAATTCTATAACTTTTATAATTCTACAAAGGTTATCGTTTTTTTTTTTTTTTTTTTGTCATAGATCAAGTGGTTAAATCAGAACACTCTAAGGAGAGGAGATAGAGGATGGAGGGTTCGATCCCTAGTTTTTTCAAATTGGATATCCACATCTTTTACTATTTGAACTACTCTTAAGGGACATAAAGTTACCTCGTGGTTCTGGAATGGTATAGACTTGATGTATAAGGAAAAAGGCAATTGCAATTTGCAAAATACAGACATATATGCATTTTTTGTTGCCATCATGGTGACCCATTCTATGTTAAAACAGTCTTAGGATCACAACTTTTAACAATATCTTCAAATGTTCTGTTTCTCATGTCCTATGTCTTCACATTTTTCCAACCATAAGATCCAATGCCACAGTTGACAAATAGAAAATATGGAGATGATCAAATAGATGTATCATATAGCAAAGGCAAAAGTGGATATTCTAATATGAAGAGTAGGGATCGAAATTGTTTTTCTTTTTTTTTTTTAGTGTTAAAAATTAATCATTTTATCTAATTGTTAAAAGATATATAGCAAAGGCAAAATGCAAATTTAGCAACAATCACAAACAAGAAAAAAAAATGACATTTTTGCTTAAAACAATTAATTCTTAACCCATATTAGTTGGTTTAAATAACAAAAAGTTTAATTTTTTAAATAAAATTTTAAATTCAAATTTTATATATAAAAAGATAAATTTTAGGAAAGTTTTGCTCTTTTTTTTTTTCTTATGAAGTCCACTCAACTTGAATTCTAAAATAGGTGAAGTTCTTGTTGCTGTGAATATCAAACATTAAATATAAAAGAAATTATAATTATTTCTTAGAATAACAAGTATAATTTTTATGTGTTATTATCAATAGGTTTCGTTGAAATTATATGATGAAATGCTTGTGACAAAAATCAATGATTTTCAAAGAAACAAATTGTGAGGAACTAGCCATACTATTGCTTGCTATAGAGTGAAAGTGTAGAGGTTAAAATGTCTTAATCTTTATGGATAAAAGCATATCACTATAGTTAATTTTAGGACGAAAGGGGGCCTTTTGTTGTCCTAATGGAGGACCAGCCAAACAATGCAATTTGCTTTCTGGTCCCAAAGTCCTCCCCACAAATTTGATGTTCTTGCATGAGCTATTTGTTCCCTATTGTTTTAATGCCATTGAAGCAAAGCAGTTCTAGATTACATTGGACTTGAGCGTTTTTTTTTTTAAATTTAGTTCTGATTTTTTAGAATTTTTTATTTGAAATCGAAGTAAAAGACAAATAAGACTGAAGAAAAGTAAAATTTTAACGGCTAAAAATACGTTCTTATAAAAAGATAGTTACATGAAACGTTCTTATAAAAAACACATTCTCCCATGAGAACGCGTTATTTTTATACAAGCAACTTTATCATATTTTCAAATTATTCTTTTTAATAATTGTAGGAATCACATGAACTTTTTTAATAATGTGATTGTTGAATATAAATTTAAATCTTGTAAGAGTTACATTCCCTTAAAAGGCACTTATGTTCTTTTAATTTTTTTTCTATACATGATATATTAAACATCTACTTTCCTATTGAAAATGAAGAAAAAGCTCCAAAGTTCCAAGCTCCTAATTAATACCAAATTAGAAGCACACAAGCCTCTTGTTGGCTTCTCATTTTGTATGAGCTTATGTGTAAACATTTTTTAGAAATTTGAAATCGAAGAAAAATACAAATTTGGCTTCTCATTTTGTATGAGCTTATGTGTAAACATTTTTTAGAAATTTGAAATAGAAGAAAAAGACAAATAAGACTTAGGAAACGGCGAAAAAATGTGTTCTTCCAAGAAAGTGATTAGATGAAACGTTCTTATAAAAAATCATATTTTCTCATGAGAACGCGCCGATTATATGCAACCAACTTTTATCATATTTTCAAATTATTCATTTTAATAATTGTAGGAATCACTTGTACTTTTTTAATAATGAGATTGTTAAATATAAATTGAAATCTTGTAAGAGTTACATTCCCTACTTCAAAGGCACTTTTGTTATTTTAGTTTTTTCTAATATATCAAACATCTACTTTCCTACTGAAAATGAAGAAAAAGCTCCAAAGTTCCAAGCTCCTAATTAATACAAAATTAGAAGCATACAAGCCTCTCGTTGGCTTCTCCTTTTGTATAAGCATCTCACAACGTAACTATAATGAACTTATATTTTGCTTCTGCAAAAAATAGGACTGAAATTATATTCTTTTGTCAAGTTTGGTTTGATAATAAAAGAGATCTTGACACCTAACATTAATTTTAATGCACATGGAGAATATATTTCAGGAAGATCATGACTTTAAAATTTGCAATTTTCAATTAAATTTTATAAAAAAAATATTAGAATTAAAGGGAAAAAAATACAAAATACCCAATCAGAATTTTGTAATTTTTTTTTTGGTGAATTTTCAGTATCTATGATTTTATGTTAGTGTCATTTAAGGACAAATTTACAACACATTGCAATTTTTCCCTCTTTCCATTATAAAACATATTAAAGTTTAATTTTTAATTAATTTCTTAATTTTAAATTAAAATTACAAGTATTTAAACTATAAATTCTGTAAAAAAAATCACAGAGTATCAAAATATTGCCAAAAAAAGAAAAAAAAAATAGACCTCTGGTAATAAAATGGTAAAATCTTCATGACATTATTTAATTTGAAAGTTGAAAAGAGGCCAAAAGGACAAAATAATCCTGTGTTATGATGATGCCCTTTGATCAAACTATATGAATAGAAGTCTTCATTAAACAACTTTTGAATTGATTTGAAATGAAACTTTTTTCGAGTGAAAATGTTACATTACCATCAATTTATATTTTTCTTCAACAAATAATTATAGAATTTTTTCTTAAAAAAATTATGAAGTCTACCTAACAAGATAATTAAACCATGTGTTTAATTACTAAATTTTACTTTAGTCTTACTCGAATTATTTTTAAAATTATAAAGTCTCGGACTTAATTTAAAAAATAATTAATATGCATTTTTTCTATTCCTTTGAAAAAATTTTTTAGAGAAAAATAAGCTTGAGCTAAATGTGCAACTTATTTAACCTTAAAAAAGTTAAAGTTTAGATGAATGATTAATTAGTTCTTGAAGAATTTTTATATTTTATTTTATTTTTGTTAAGTAAGTTTTATTTTGAAAATAATCACACTATTAAATAAGTGAAAATTATATCAATTAATTTAGATGATCATTATGTCCACTATTCAATTACTTTCTTTAGTTTTTTGTTTTTGAACTTATATACTTTCTTTAAAATTAATTACTTACTTTACAGCAAACCGTTGAGTTCTTTTAGTGGACCACAATAACTAACTACAGCAATAAAACCAAAAAAAAAGCATAATCAAGTTGATGCTTAATTTTAATTAGCACATTATTAAACATAAAGTAGATTAATTAACAAAAGAAATATGTGATTGGAAATTTGGGCACATTTGAATATATATATATATATATATATACACATATATATGTGTGAGTGACAGATATTTTAAAAAAAAAAGCTAATAGTAGAAATTGTTAACTTTCACATCATAAGATGGGTGAAGGTTCGAACCCTACTTTTCTCAACATGATATTTATATTTTTTACCATTTGAACTACTTATAGGTGGCGCGAGAGAGATACAAGGAAACTCATAGGGGACTGTTCTCAGGCTAATTGTGCGGATGCCAGTAATTAAATCCTTACCTATTTCTATGGGCGGTGCACATATTTATAGTATCACACATTCATAGTTAAAATATCTTTTTGCCATTGAGACTAATAATTAACAGTAATCATCTCATAATATACTAACAAACGCGATTATTTTTTTTTAAGAAAAGGGTGATGGTTTGTAGACAAAAATAATATTCTGTGCTTTAATTTGGATTAGAATAAGAAAAAAGAAACTACAAGTTGTTAATTGTGAATGATGGGATCCACCATAATCAGATCCTAGAAGAGGATTTTGTCGTGGTCAAAATTAGAAATCAACATAGTCTCATTGAATTGACTATTACTTATATAAAATGATCATTATGCCATTGAACTTATAATTATATAGTATAATCATGGTTATGATTTTTTAAAAAAATATTAAGATATAATATGTGAAAAATAAGTTAATGACCATGTGTATATTTATTATATATAAAACATATTATTCAATCCTTTAAAAAAAACATATTATTCTAATTTGAAAAATGAAATAATAAAATGCTAATGTGAGTAGAGTTTAATTTATTTTTATAATATTATAAATGTATTGAAATAAAATTTTACTATTTAACCAGCATCTTTTATTTAATTTTTATATCACATAACTTAGTATTATTCAATTGATAATTGTTTTAAAATATATTATTTAATTATAAAAATAATAATTATTAACAAAATACTATTAAAAATTGATATAAAATTAATATTACTCTTTAATTTATTTATCCAATTATATTTAATCTCATAACTAATTAAAATGCAAATCAATCTCTTTATTCGCTTACTTAAATTTACTATAATGTCTTAAAATTATTTGATATCTTAATTTTAAGTAATCTACTCTTAAATAATTTTCTATCTTAATTTTAAGTAATCTACTCTTAAATAATTTTCTTGAGATTAGTTAAAGTGTATTTGTTTTCTTAATTATTAAGTATAGGATTATTTTATTGTCTTGAACAACTTTAATAATAAAAAAATTGATTTTAACTTTTTTTTTATTAATGAGAGGTTATATAATTTAGATATCGATGAACTACATTATATAAATTAAATTAAAAAGATTAAAATTCAATTTATAAAAAATAAAATTCAAACTCTACACCTTAAAATACTATTAGAGAAAAGTTGTCATTTTGATGACTCATCTACTAACAAATTTACTTTATTATTATTATTATTTTGATAAATGGGGAGATCATATGATTTTAATAGTGAGACTGCATAATAAAGAATAACCTTCTACTTTTAAATTGATAACTGTAGAATTTAAATAGTACATTTTTAGATATATCGTAGAGCATTTACCACTTAATAATAAAATAATCCTAATTTACTTTAATTAGTAACTTAGAGGCCTGGTTGCTTGTAATTATTTTTTTTTTCTAGAAGGCCTGGTTGCTTTAATTAGTATTGTCCCCTATATTAAAATATATTTTTCCATAAGTGCATGTGACATGATATGAGCATATTTTATTCTGTTGCTCTTTTTTTATTTTCTAAATCTCTTTCATATTATAAAATGTACTTTGAAGAAGAAAGCATCTTTTGCTTGTTGATTGATTTTTTTTTTTATTGAAACATAGATTTTAATGACAATTTTATATCAATTTTCACTTCAATTTTTTCGTTAAATTTATAAATTAATATGTATAGTTATATTCATAAGTTAAAATGAATTTATGATAACCAAAAAAGTACCTATTTTAAAACTAAAAATTGTTTCACGTTGTTAGTCTAATGATTAAAATGTTATTGAGACACCTAATTTTGTTTGAAGGCTAATTCTCTCTCTTTGTAATTGTAGCAAAAAAAAAAAAAAATACAAAACTAAAAAATTGTTTATTGGCATGTATGAATGGTATATTTTAACATTTTATTTAAAATTTCTAATTTTTTTCGTAAAAATAGTTTTGTGATCAAATATTTGCTATTATCAGTGAAGCCTAAATCCTAAAATACATTCAGTTTTATAATAGTTTTTTCTTATACTAATTCATACATGAGTTGTTGATAGTTGGCGATAGGATAATAACTATTTTGGTGTCTAAATTTTTCAAAATTTTATAATTAAATGTTTTAACTTTTATTTATTATAATTAAGTGTGTAAATCCGTTAATAAATAATAATTCAATATTTTTTACAGGTAATCAACTAGTCTTCAGTTTCATCTTACTGAGGTGTTATTATGACATTCGTCTACGTCAGCAACTAAGTTTGGTCCACAAATTGCCACGTCATTTGTTATCTGTAAAAATATTGAATTGTTATTTGTTAACAAGTTCACACACTTAATTATAACAAATAAAAGTTGGAACACTCAATTATAAAATTTTAAAAAATTGAAACATTAAAATAGTCATTGTTCCATCAATATAATAATTCTATTTTTTAAAAAAATATATAAAGAAATCATCTAAAATTAATTTAAAATTATTTTTATTATATTTGGTGCAGCCGTAATATGAACAGAGTCAAATGATTCCCTTCAAATTTGAATAATTTCAAATAAAATTCTTAAAATTTTATATAATTATAAATTTATTTTATTAAAATTTACATTCTTGTTCCAAATCACTTATATTAACTAATTTAGTTCGACACAAATAAAATCATAAAATGATACAACTTATTTAACGCAAATGCATATAATATAATTTGAATTCGATACATCAATTAAATCAGAATAATTTTGTGCCAATTAAAATTTACATTTTAATTCTAATAAAATACACTTTTTATTTTATTATAAATTAGTATTTTTCATTTTAACCCCACTAACAAAAATTTTATATCCTATTTAGTGAAGAATAATTGAGTTAGTAAAGGAATGGCAACAATAAAAGAAAACAAATATTATTTTAGTGAAGAATGAACAATGGTCACTACTAAGTAAAGGTAATGTAACGTCAGAAACTCCATGAACTGAAACAACCACTTCCTATCCTCAAAAAAAAAAAAAAAAAAAAAAAAAAAAACACTTCCTCTCTCCTCCTACTAATTACATTGTTTTTATTCTCTTTTTTTTTTTCTAAATTGTTTTTATTTTCTTTATCTATTATTGTTCTATAAATTTTTATTATTTAGATAAAGATAATAATTATATCATCAATATAATTCAACTAAATTAATTAAAGGGGCAATATCAATTATTTAAAATATATAAAGTTTTGTATAATATAGAGAAATAGTTAGCTAGCACTAATTAAATTTTGTGGATTATATTACATGATGATTTAAATTAAATTTTGTGGATTATATTACATGATGATTTAGAGATTCAAATATAGCTTTTTTTTTTAACAAATTATATCAAATTTAATTATTTAACATAATTATCCAAAAAGTATGATAAAAGTGTTGTCAAAAAATAAAAAATATTATTAAATTAGATTAATTAGAGTTTAGGAGATTTTATATACTGATATTTTTACTTTATGCAAATATTTACTTTATAAAACTCAAAAAATTGACTGTGCAAATATTTACTTTATAAGACTCTATTTTATGCAGAAAATATTTTTTTTTATTTTTTAATGTTTGAATTATAAAAAAAAGAATAAATTAAAAAAAATAAATTATTAGTCAAAATAAAAAAAAATAATTTTTTAATATTTTTTTTAATGTTTTATTTTATTTATTTATTTTTTTTAATTTTTAATATTTTTTCTTTATTTTAATGTATTATCTTTTAGTGATGCAGTTAAATATCAAAAAATATATTTTTTGATAAATAATTTTTTTAAAAAATATTTTTAAAAAATAAAATATTTTTCATAAATAAACAGACAACAAATAAAATTTATTTTGTAAGAAATAAATTAAAGATAGAATTCACCTATTTATTTATGTAATTGTCATAAAAGAAAAATCAATTTTAAAGATTTTTCTTTTTATCCGTAGGCCCGTTAAAAGCCTCGAGAGTAGGTTCCCACGTCACTCTAATTACAGCCGTCCTATGCATTACAGCTGTTACCGTTAGAGCATTTCGTACTACACTCTTGCCACGTGGATTCCAAATGTATTTTTCTTCACACCTTTTTTTCTCCGTTTTCAATTTTGCTTTTTGTTTTTTGTCAATAACCCCAATTTTTTTTTTGCTTTTTTAATCTAAAATAAAATTTTAATTAAAATTTATTTATTTTTGTAAAATAAGGTGAGAAGGAATTTATTTTGTTTACATCGAAAAGGATCCAATAGATATAAAGGTTTCGACCATCTTCAAAAATTTTACTTAAATTATATATTGACTTGAATTTTATAATTTTATGTATAAAAACATAAAATTTATTTTTTAATGCAATTATACTATTATAATAAAAAATAACTAATTAAACAAAGATTATTATGATTAAAATTTTTCATTTTTATTTTTATTCTTTTTCTTATTTTGATTATTATTGGCACTATTTTTTTTTATTTTAATATGACATTTGCTCTTTTGTGATAACATTATCATCATGGAACAATACCACACCCACCTAAATTCTAATATATTTGCTAATTTTCTCAATGCCATTACGCAAGCAATGTCATTAGACTATTTAAAACCTTTTCTTTTTTTTTTTTTGCAATTTTATAATTTTCAAATCCGAGTATTAATGACAATTTTTATTTTTTATTTTTTACTCTGAACTATTGTAATAGAAATTTATTTTTTTAGTATTATAATGGAAATTTATTTATTTAATTCATTTTTTAGTATTTTTTTTATTGTTGGTCATTTAAATTCTTAATTTCCATTATCATATATACTAGAAATTTAGAAGCTACATTTGTGTTTGATATATTTTTTTCATTTTCCTATTAAAAGAGAGTAACAGATGGAATATTAGTTCTTAAAAAAAAAACAGATGGATATTAGAATTTTTTAAAACTTATTTTTTTTAGCACTAATGAAGAATGGTTATCTTTATTGTGGGTTTGTTCAAAAAATATTTTGTGAAATAATTCAATTTTTTAATGAATTTTTAATTAAATTTGACTCTGTTTGATTTTGAACTAATTCAATTTAAAATTTATTAAATTAATTTAAAAATACTAATTTTAACAAATTTAATGTGATTTAGAAATGCAAGTGTGTAATGAACTCTAAAAACGTTGAACCTAAACTTTTAAAAATGTCTTGTCTCATTATTCAATATTCATTATTAAAACATTATGTATAAAATTATTAAATTTTCTAATTACCTAAAACACTTGTTTTTCTCAAAACATTTAAAATTTTCTAATTATAACAGATGGTATTATAAGCCTAAATATTTAGTTAAGAATAAAATTTAATCTGTCGACCATCTAACTTTCTCATTTTAAGTCAAAAAAAAAAATTTCGTCATTTAGATTAAATGTTGAAAAAACACTCATTTTTCTTCTATTCAAGTGAAAAGCATTCTTTTTTTTTTTTTCTCAAAAATCCTCTACTCCTGCTGAACAAGATTTAATTTATCAATTGCTCTTAAAATTTATTCTACAGTTTCCTAAGTTTGTTGCAGAGATTTTTATTAGAGTAAATTATAATTACCTCCCTGATGTTTGATCTAATTTACACTCACCTCCTTTTTATTTGAAATTCGAACATTTATATTCCTCAATTTTTATTCCGTCGACATTTTAACCATTCTGTTAGTTTTTCCGTTAGTATCTTAATAAATAAAACATTTTACTCGCTCTATTTTATAAAAACTAAACATTTTACTTTCTATATTTTATAAAATCTAACACTTTAATCTTTTTATTTTAATTAAATAAAAATGGTTCTTTTTTTTTAATTTCTTAATTATTTCAAATTTAAATCACAATTTTTACTAAATGTTCAACAGATACACATGCCCTTATCAACATTTCAAAATTGAAAAATCAAATTATAATTAATAAATTCAATAATTTTTATCAATTTTATTTTATATTTATTTTTATGTTTGATTTCATTAATTTTACCTTCTTTTGAAGTAATTCATTTTATATATTACCTTAGTTTTAGATAATACTAATTTTAAATGGAATAAAAATTAATAAAATTAAGTAAAAGAATGAATATAAAATAAATTTATAAATATTTATAAATTTATCAAAATTACAACTTGACTTTTGTGTTAATGTGTATTTTGTATAATTAAAAAAATATATATTGATAGAGATATGTGTATATGTCTAAAATTTAATTGGTATTAAAATTTTAAATTTTAAATAATTTAAAAAATTAAAGGACTAAATTATTTATTTTATTAGAAATTAGGGATTAAATTGTTTTATTTTTATAAACAGAGGGAGAAAAAAGTTAACAGAGA
>CATIWM010393166.1:0-13282 GCA_949671775.1 Mallotus repandus
TATGTATGTATGTATGTATGTATATGCAGGCACAAAAAAAGAGTAATAAAGATAAAAATGTTAAAGAGATTGAGAGATGTCCATATGATAATTGTGGTTTTATTAGTTTCGTATCTCCATTTTTTTGATTTATTAGATGAAACAAATCATGTAATTGTTTTTTGATAATTGCATTTTAGTAAAGTCTATGATAGTAAAGAATGTTTTATTTTTTACTCACATAAATTTAATAATTCTTTATCCAATGCAAGAAGCTAATTAAGGAATGCAGACTTTAAAAATGTTTATGATATTAATATTGAAGCAACATTCAATGTAGTTTTGTACTATTAGGTGATGTGGGTCCTTCCAATAATGAAGAATCTTTAAGAGTTCAATTTGAAGAGTAGTACATTAGATAAAGTTATTGAGAGTTTATTATGAAATGTTTGCTGACCATGAAAAACATGCAGTAGCTGTTAATGTTTATGTGCCACTTAATTTGCTAACCAAATTAGAAAATCTTCTTTCACCTTCCAAAATTTTCTTTGTTTAACATTGGTAGCGAATCATGCAAATAACATTAGTAACATGCTAATAGCCAACAGTGTAAACAACACCTTGCACTAATTTTTTTTAAAAAAACTTTATGCTTAAAACAATGTTAGTTTATGGTCTAAAGGTTATTAGAGGTCCAACTTATTAACTTCAATATGTTGAATTCAATTAAGTAAAGGAATAGTGGAGACTTTCAGTTTGTAATATGAATAACATAGCAAAAGACTCTAGCTATAGATATAATTCTAACACAGTTGTTGCATAGTATGTGCATTATATAATATGATAAAGTAATATTTATATGAAATTGACTATGAAGAGAACTATAAGACATGTTGTCTCTACCTCAAATGAGCTTTATGGACTAATATCAAATCATAATTGATTCCACATAGAGAATTGGGGGTCACATGGGATGTGGATTTGTATGGTGAGTTATTCAAAATTAGAGATTGTAAAGTTATGCAACTTTTGATATGTGATTATAAAATATTATGCTCTTGATGGTATACTATTAGGATAGTGTTTTGATTTTATTTTTGGAATTTAGAGTGAACTATTAACTTAACTTTAACAAATGTAGTAATGTAAATCTGTTGGCTACAATTATGAATATATTTTTCTTTAGGACTAGAATAAAAAGCTATATTTATTAATTTGTCACCCTTTATTGGACAGAGATCTTTTGATCTATGAATTAGGATCCAATATTTTTTTCCATTTTAGTTGTATAAGAATTCCTTAAAAAATATTTTTTTTGTTTACTTCCAATCATAACTTTTTTATATCACTTAGGAAAGTAAAATATTCATGGCACATTAAGAATATATATATATAAAGATGAAACATTGATTTCATTGTTTATTCGCAAGATACATTTGCCCATTGATTTCACATTTAACTGCAAAATTGCTACCGCCAATGTTATATGTTTGCGCCCTTAAATTTCACCTTAATCACATAAATGCCACTATCTTTTTTGCTTTTCTGTGGCAGGTGGAGCATCTCGAGAAGAAAATGACGCTGTTTAGTTGATTGCCTTTCCTCAGTATTGAACGGTGCCGTTTGGCATGCTTTTTTTTGTCAACTTTTCTCCGGTTAATTTATACTAACCCTAACATTCTTCATTAGTACCCTAATCCATTCCTCTCCACTACATCCTCTCACGCTTTCTCCTCCTTTTCTCTCCCATAGATCACCTTATTGAAAAGGTTAAATGCAAATTCAGTTACAAATTACAATTCATAAAATTAGTTATAAAGAACCTTTTCGTTTTGAAGTTCCCTAAGGTGCGACTTTATTTCCCCTAATTTCTTCACTGTCAAATCATTTTCATCAAGTTGTGTGTCAGTAGACTTGATCGAATGATGAGTGCCAGCTATTTCTGCACAATTTTAGGCAATCTGTAATTGTGTCTCATTGAAGTCTTTCATTCTTTGATGCTTCTTTAACCTCAAATCCTCCAAAGTAGGTTTTACAACAGATATTTGCTGCTTTAGAGTGCCATTCCCTTTTTAAATAGGAGAAATGAACCCCAGTCAGGTGGTAAAACATAGGATACAATCCTTAATGTAATTATTCAACATGTAAAACAAAAATAATTCAAGTGTGAATTAATGATGCCAAAAATAGTAAAGATAGAAGGCACAAACTTGTGGAAATGAAGCACTTCCCTAAGTGCAGAAAAAAGATGAGAAATTTCAGCTTCAGCTCCGATTTTCATTATTTTGTTTACTGATTTGGGGATTTTTAATCACTTTTTTTTATTAGTGTTTTCCAAGAGGTTATTTATCATCAAAGTCATCTAATGAGCTGGTGGTAGTTGAAGAAGTATTTTTTTTAAAAGTCTTTTTGTCTTAATTTTAAGTGTTTTATTTTTTAAAATATTACTTCAAGTCAATTTTTTTCCCTACTCCTGCATAAGTTGTTGATTTTTGGTTTGTAATTCAGTGTTTTTTTTGCATGACCCGATAGTATCTTAAGTTTGCTTCTCAGAATTTGTGTTTGTGCTATTTTAATTTGTTCTTTTTTAGTTGGTTGGTTATGGCTTCCAAGCGGGTCTTGAAGGAGCTTAAGGATCTTTAAAAGGATCCTCCTACCTTTTGTAGGGTAGGTAGCAATTAGGAAAAAGAAGAAATTCATGCTGAAATTCAATTATTCATTTTTTATTTTTCTTTAAATATTTATTTTTGTGATGTAAGTATCTGCTTGAATCTTTTTATAATGTTCATAATTTTATTTTATTTTTATTTTTTTAGGTATTTGTTATGTAATCAGTACTCATCAAAGTTGTTAGTAGAGCATCAAAGGCTTAGACCTTTCATGTAGGTTCTTTCCATGTATAGAGACTATTAAATTAAGGTTTATTTCTCTATTTTTTTTTGTACCTATTTTTTCCTTGATTTACACTGTTTCATGTGTTCTCATTTTTCAGCATGCATGTTTTATGTCATTTTTTTATGCCATGTTTAATAAATTGCAAACTAATTATTTTTTGTTTTGTTTTTTAATTTTCTTAAGTATACAACGGTCATACGTGGTAATTACTTTAAAAATAAAAGTAATACAATATACCCAAACTTACATAATACATATAATTTTAAATTAATTGTTTTATATATATAACACCAAAAGATTCTCAAAAACTAAGTGAATATATTAAAAATTAGACATGATTGATATATATATTATGCTTTGATTTAGTTACTAAATCAAATGATTGTTTAATGTTGTTTTTTTCATTGTGTATATGAGAAGATGTTTTTTCTTAAAATACGAAAAAAAATAATTATTTTGTTGATGTAGGCTTATTTTTAGAAATAGCATTCAACAAACTATTCATATTGGGTGTGGTGACTTGAAGAGCCTTCCTAAATTAGATTTATTTGAGAACAGTGTTTCAGGTACCATCCTTACTAGGTTACAGAATCTAAAATTTTTTGGGTCTTCGTATGATAGTTTTTAAATTGAACTTTCGAGTTGAGGTCTGAAAAGGGATTAGAAAATTTTGTTATGCTGTAAAGGAGCCATGCAATTTTTCATTTAAGAATGTATTATATGGTTTTAAAAAAAATAAAATTCTGTGGAATTCTTGAGAAAACCTATTAATTTTATTTTTTATTTTTTTATAGTTTTGTGTTAGAAATTTTTTGTTGATTTGTGTTGTTTTTAAAGGTTACCCAATTCAAAATGGTTGTTTGCCAAATTTAATGAAAAATTTATGAAAAGGGTCGCTTATGTTGAATGAGTAAGAATTATCACTGATTTTAGTTTTTTATTTAAATTTTGGTGTCTATTAATAAACTAATAAGCATTATATATTTCTTTTTTTTATCTTATAGCCGATGACAATTTTAATTGGTTAGGCAATATTCCATTGTGTTTAAATTATTTCTGGTGAGTTGATGTTGATCATTAGATTTAATCACATTATAAGTGAACAATTTCTTTAGCTAAGCAAAAAGAAAGAGTGTTTCTTTTTTATTTTTGTGATATGGCCATTTGCTTATTCTTTAATCTTTTTTAAATGTTTTTTTTTTGTCTCAACAAGAATAAAGATTGTTCCTTTTTTATTTTTGCAATGTTGTATTTGGTTGAATGTTTTTATTAGTCCTTTAATTAAGAATTGACAAAAAACTTGTGAAATTAAACGCCTACCATCATTTTTCATTCATGTATTAGGATGTTTAGATTTGCATTTAACACAGTGTTAATTAAGAATCGACAAATTAGTAGCTACACATGGCCATACTGATAATAACTTTTAGTTAGACCTTCGTATGAAGAGTTGTTCATTCTATATATGTGTCTCTTTTTTTTTTTTTTTTGCACTTATCTGTTCTATACCATTGATTTTTGGATTTTTATTTCAAATATTTGTTAATTAATTTTTCTAACAAGGATGAAGAACCAGACAAGTGATTGTGATTTAACATCTTACTGGGATGAAGAGCTAGACAGGTGATTGTGATTTTATATCAACTCGATAATCTCTACAAGAATGAGGATTTTATGCTTTTTTTTTCAAGAATTTTATCTTACTAGTAAAAAATTAAGTTTTTATCATGAATAAAATTTCAAGTGTTAAATTTTTAATCTTGGATGCTAAATGTATTTATTACCTTTTATGTTTAATTGTTATTATATGCCTTTATTACTATATTTATTTTAATTTTTAATTATTTTTTTTATTTTTTAGCTTTCGCATGGCAACGCAGGTTAACTTCTCACATGCATGAGCTGCTTTTTCTCTGACTAGGAGAACCTTTGATGTTGATACATATTTTTCTCTAGTTCAGTGAGAATGAAGATTTATTTATTTATGTGCTATGAGTATCCACTTGAATAAATTCTTTTATGTTCATCATAAAAAAAAACCTAGATCCCCTACCGATGAAAGAAAGATTCCTTCGTTTGATTTATGATGTCAATAATTTTGTTTTAGTTTAGGTTGTTCCGTTTCAAATACTTTTGATTTATAGGTGATATTGATTTTTTAAAAAAGTTGCTTTTGATTTTAATAAAATTCAGTCCTTATTTGTTTTTAAAATTATTAAAGTTAAAAAAAAAAAAGATTCATGCATGTTCCTGTTCTTATTTGCTTAGATTTTAGGTTTGATTCATTCCTTCTATTTTGCATGTTAAGGATGCAAAACCTTATGTCTGCATTTACATTTTTTTTACATTCATTCTTCGCCCTTTTCTTTTATTTTTTTTCATGTTAGCTTAAGACTATTTTTAATGCATTTCAATTGCCCTCTCAAGCATTTTCTCAATTTGTCATGGATATATATGTACATGCTATTGGGATCACTTCAATTAGTGTTCATGGAAAGGATTCTACTTACATAGTCACCTAAAAGAAGTTCCTTTATGTATATTTAATTATTGGTTTGCCAAAAAATTTGTCATGGTACATGAGTTTCATTTGTTTTATGTCACTCATTTTGATGCAAAACAGGCTCTTGGATCATACAAGTGTTATGCATCTTTCTCCATTACAAAGTACCTTAGGCCTACTATCAATTTGCATGATGGGTATGTGCTATTAAGAATCAAATTTTGCCTTATTGTTTCTAAAGGTCATCAAGAGTAATTGACTTTAACATTCAATTTTTCTAGTTGATGCAAAGACCTCGGTTCATCAAGGAATGAAGCAGTTGAGTTTCACTTCAATTATGGATATGAAATGCCAGTTGATGTTTTGGCTAAATGGTAAAAAATTTTTGTGTTATATTGCATGACAAACTTTATATTGTGAACTTAAAATTAAATTATTATGATTTGAGCTAGAAATTTATTACATACATTTTCCAAATAATTTTTTTTAATGAGGTTGACCTTAAAGTTATATGCTTGTGGCTTCTTCTCTCCTCGGTTTCTATGCATAGAATGTTTTATATCCTAATATTTTTCAATCCATATAGGCATTTGATTTGTAAATTGAATTACCATGGTGATTGAAATTCAGAGCATAAAATTAAATAAATAGATGTTATCATTTTTAAATAAACTATTGAGGTTAGAGAAAATAGAAGAATTAATTTGATAATGCAAGTTGCTGGGGTTACTTAATGAGTTGATGTTGACATTTATCCATTATACTGTATTATCGGTGCTTTGAATTTGAAATGCCTCATGAGCCGATGATCACATTTGCCCTCTATGAGGCTTTTTCTCAGTGATTATTTTATTGTAGTTGCTATTTCTGAGAGTAATTTAGTGAGAATCTAGAAAATTGAATGGAGACCCACAAGTAGTCTCTAGGTCGTTCGTTTGTTGGTTGATTGGTTATTTGCTATGTTCTTGAGTTGTCCACCAAAATTTTGCTAGTATTTTTGGGATTGTTTTTAATGGAATAAGAGCAATTTTTGAAAATAAGAAATGTACAACAGTGGTAGTAGAGCATATTAAAAAAGAATGATTTAGACATGATTTAATTTATGTTTTGCATTCTTTCATGGCGGTGATATGCTTATAAATATAAGATTTATTTGTTAGCCAATGTTGTTTGCCATTTAAAGTTAGTTTTTTTTAGAACAAAAAATAATACCAATAAATTTTACTAATGATTTTTTTCATTATATTTTCAGGCTTGGTGATTCCAACAAAGACGAACTTTGATGCAATTTGCTATGTAGAATAAAAGAAAAAAAAACTTATTCTACTTATTATGGATTGTTTATTTTTTTTTAATCTGACATTAATGAAATGTTGCGTGTAGTACATGATACTAAATTTATTATGTTTAAATTTTTATCTTATTTTATTTTCTTTTGCATTTTATTATAGTTTTTAAAATGGTTTGAGATTTCCCGCTACGAAGCGCGGGTAAACTTCTTTGTATTATTATAATTCCCAAAATAAAGTTTGAAGGAATTTTTTTAATAATTTTGGTTTTTTAAAAAAATTTATAAACAGTTTTCTTATTTACTAATTTAATATGACATTTTAGGTTAATTGTTGAATCCCTGTATGAGTGTGTTTCTTAATCTTTAGTAGGATGAATTGAGGTTGTGGAAGAGATGATGAATGCATGCATTGACATGTTGAAAATTTTCATTTTTTCAAAGTAATTTTTGGTCGTTTCAATTGAAGATGGAAAATTTGTGAGTTTTTTTTAGATTGCAATTTGATGTTGTTTGTATACGTTAAAGAGCCTACTGCATATCTATTGAGATGCAATTTTTTTAACAGTTTCTAATTTTTATGTTTTCCATTTCCATGTAATGAAAATTATTTGTTGCATAAAATCTCCCTAGCCATAAGAACTTACCTTTATATATTGTTATGAAATGAATGAGTTTTATTTTTTTAAAATTAATTAATGCTTTTAAAGCATATGAGTATATCTTTATTTTTTTTTATTTCAATTGGTGCAGTATATTTTGAAGAAATTTGTTCAAATATATGGAGATGAACTATCTCCTAAAATTACACTCAATGTTCCTAATGATGATCAGTGGAAAGTTGAGCTAGCTATGATGATTTTTTTTGAAAATGGTTGGAATAACTTTATGGAGTATTATTTAAGTTTGCAAGGCCAGATTATAGTTTTCAAATATGACCACAATAATTATAGTTTTAACGTTATTATTTTTAACAAAAGCTGCCTCGAGATAGATAATTCAATTAAAAGTGAAAGTTTAATTATGTTAAAGTCATTTAATAAATTATTTTAATTTGTTTCCAATTTACAAATTAACATGTTAGAATGTGATTTATTCTCTCTTTTGCTATCATGTTATGTAGACTGTTTAGTCTCAATTTTTTTTTATTATTATTTTTTGAAATAGATGTTTTGTATTGCCTAGCAACCTAGCTACTTCCTCCTCACCTGAATTTTTTTTTTTAAATCCTCACCCGAAATTGTGTTCATTTCAGTGTTAGAGGGAGGACACTTTTTTTCCATTTTGTGTCAACAAAGGGCCAAGTCAAAGACTTGTTTTCTATTTTTTGGGTGAATGCACCAACTTTTTCTATTTGCCCTCTTTAGCTGGTTGCTTTTGAAGTGCATTTATTTTAAAAAGATTTATGTATTTTTTTGGGGATGAAATTACAAGGATGGGTCTTTTCCAATGCACAATTAAGTTTTGCATAACATTAAATCACATTCTCACAAGTTAATTTGTAAATTGGAAACAAATTAAAATAATTTATTAAATGACTTTAACATACTTGAACTTTCACTTTCAATTGAATTATCCATCTCAAAGCACCTTTTGTCAAAAAATAATAACATTAAAACTATAATTATTGTGGTCATATTGGAAAACTATGTGCATGTGAATTTATTGATATTTTGGATGAAGATAGTTCAAGTAGCTCTAAATATTTTTTGAATGCATCATTGAAGAAAATTTCCAAAGCTCAAGAAGATAGTGAGAAATTTACATCTATTAAGTCATTTTTTGTTGTGAAAGTTACACCATATGCACATTTAGTGATATTTTTTTAAAATTAATTTTTTACTACTAATATTATATATGTATAATAGATATTTTTCTTTTGTAGAATGTTCCATTGCATTTTTTGAAATAATTTAAGAAGAGGCAAGCCGTTATATTAATAGTTAAATCAAGAAGATGGAAGGTTAAATTAATTTCTCACCGTACTTATAAACGTGGATATTTGTCTACTGGATGGTCATTATTTGCAAGGCATAACTATCTTTCAAAAAAAATGCATGTACCTTTGAGTTATATAATGCTAACGTTCCTTTCATAAAGTTATAATTTTTAGAAATAATTAGTAGCATCTATAAATTAGCATTATATATTATGTTAAGAGTTTACGAGGATTGTGTTTCGTGTTTTAAGTCTGAAGTTTTTGGTTACTTGAGACTTTATGAATTGTGATTTTTTTTTAAAAAAAATTACATTGATATGCATGGTTAATTTTGTATTTCATATAACCTTAGACGATAAATCAAAATTCATTGAAGGTGTCAAAATGCTATAACAATCACACAAGCTCGGAAACTTACATGTAACATTTGTAAGCCATAATTCAACACAATTTTAAAATTTCTCGAGAACCAACTTTACTTTTGCAGATCACTAAATAACCAAATTTCGAAAATATTCTTTCAGAACTTAGACAAACATTTCTTAAAATGGTTCCTCATCAATTCTTCAAATCAAATTATCAAAATCGATTATTGTGTCAACAAAAATTAGCAACACATTAGAAAAGGAAATATGAGATTTCAAGTTTATATGATTATACAACAATTACTTACATAAAATGTATAACAAATATAGAAGTTTATACTATTTTATCATTCAATAATTTATAAATAATTATCTCCATGAAATATATTTATTTGAATTCAAACATATAACTAATACTGTAATAACCCATAATCTATTTATATATATAAAGATGAAACTTGATTTCATTGTTCATTCGAAAAATGAATTCGCCCATTGATTTCATGGTAATTTTCAAAATTATCGCCGTCTATTCTTTATGCTTATGGCCTTAAATTTTGCCTTAATCACATGATTTCCACTGACTTTTTATTTCTTATGGCAAGTGGAGAGGCTAAAGAAGAAAATAACATCGTTTTCTTTATTTGTGGAGAGAACTTTGGTGCAATTCCCTTTATGCCTCTACTCCCACTCAAAATAGTGCCGTTAAACATAGCCCTTTTTACCATTTTACTCTATTTGTTTATACCAAACCCTAGCACACTTTAGTTCCTTCCCCTTCAATTATTCTCCACAGTCGCCTCCTCTTTCTTATTCTTCAATTTTTTTTCCGCCTCCTTGTTTTTCTTCCCCTTTCTTCTTCTTTAATTTTTTTTTCTCTTTAGAAGGAAATAAGCCTAATATCATTGATTTTGATTAAGCTTTTTTTTAATGCATGGGTGAATGAGAGGTTTAACATTAATTCACAGCTTGAGCATCTTCAAGCTTGGTATATTGGGATTGGTCACGCTGATTTAAATAGATTATAAGTTTTCCCTATCTTTTTTTATTTACCCTAATTTTTTTATTTGGCATGAAATGTTGGTTAATGGTTGTAACTTTTTTTTGTTGTTTTTTTGTAGTTATCATACTTTATTTTGGTGATTTGTTATTGTTGCTTAATTCGTCTGTTTTAGCATGTCTTTTTTACCTCCATGTTTTACATTTCTACCCTGTGTTTGTCTGTTTTAGTTTGCCTTATCTCTTCTTGGTTTGATCTGCTGGTCATCATTGCATTGTGTTTAATTTTTTTTTAAAATTGTGTTGTTTCTCCATAATATGGTGTTTTGAAAAAAAATAGTCTATTTCACATCCCCGTGTGGTGTTCAGTGTTCAATTTAGTTTGATGTTTTTTTTCTTTTGTTTATAAGTTAGTTTCCTTGCTTTACTATCTAAACCCTGTGAGGGTACCTAGCTCTTAGCAAATTTTGATGTATATACAACATGATATAAATCAAGTTTGTCCCTTTTCATATTTTTAATTATGTCTGTTTTCGCCGCTCCATGCTCTACTTAATTTAATTTTAATTATTATTTTTTATTCCATTGCAATATTGTTTATTATTATTTTTGCCTTATTTCCACTATGGCCAAACGGTAAGTGCAATTGTGTAGGCTTTTACTAGTCATTAAAAGACTAATTGTAAATAGAAAAAAAAAAATTCATGTTTAAATGAATTATTTGTAAAAAAAATATTCATCACCTTCCATTTGCTTCTTATAATTGGGGAAAAAAAATTGCCACCTTCATATAATTGGAAAAAAAGATTTGCCACCTCGAGGGACCGTGTGATTTTCGGGTGATGGATGAGAACCGGGAAAAAAAAAACAACTCTTTACATTGCCTTTTGAATGATCAAATTTCAACCTAAAAATTTATAACATCTTTTATTTATGGATTAATTGTTCTTATAGTTAACAAACAGAAAAAAAGTGAAAATAAAAAGCTTTTTTTTTAAAGACATTACCAATTAGCTCATTGTCTATTGTTTTTTATTTACAAAACTCTATGGAGGCAGCTTTTTTCCTTTTTGTTATTTGTTGTTACTTTTTTTTAAGGAAAAAAGCAACATTCATTTGGACCTGTCAATTATTTTTCCACAATGTGTGCATGTTTGTGTTTTCCTATAAGATTTTCAAATTTGAAGTTTAAAATTCATTAAGTTTGCTTTGTATAATATGTTAATTAATTGAATTTTTGCTTTTGCGATGTATTAACTATATATAAAAAAGGTACTTGAATAATATGTTTTTCTATGCATTGTATTCCATTACAGAACATGCACAAGGTTTGTTCACAGTGCTACCTTCAACATTTTGTTACAAAAAAAATAACCATTAAATATTTCTAATTTTTTAAATATTTACAAGTTTGATGAATCCAGCAGAAGCGAACTATAATGCAGCTTTAAATCAGAATAAAAAAACTTAAACTGCTTATTATGAACTATTTGCATTTTCTTTGTTTTTAGCAATTTGCATTTATGAAATTTTGTTGAAATACATAATATTTAATATATTATGTTTAAGTTTTATATTATTTAGTTTTCTTTTCATATTATTATCAGCATTTGAGTGTTTTAACATTGCCCGCGGCTGAGTGCTGGTGAACTTTCTCATGTGTTTATATAAATAGATATATATTGTTTTTGTTGTCGGGTTGTTGTTTGGTTGTTAGGTTGTGGCTTGATTGCTGAGTTGTTGTAGTTGATATTGGGTTGATGTTTTGTTATTGGGTTGTTGCCAAGTTGTTGTTGAATTGTTTTTGGGTTGTTGTGAGGTATTAACTCATTTAATTACTGACAATTATTTAGAACTTGAAGTGGAAGGACTAAATAGATATTTTATGAAAATTGTGAGAATCAAAGTGGTAGTTTTCCAGTTCCTCTTAAGTTGTATAGCTGGCAATTGCAAAATTTGCTTTAAGTCCCTAAACTCACTCATCTAACACTATAGCACCTATCACATTCTCCACCTCCGTTCACCGGATAAACAACATCCGATCATCACAAAATTTTAATCACAAACACTTCTTAACATCCTTAACATGCTAATAGTTTTTGTTTCGTGAAATTTGGCTTGGCTTTGACCAGTTTTAGTTATAAACTTTTGGCCTAAACCTTTTATTGTTGAACCACTATTTCCGGCAATTGTCAGCCGCTGCGACCACCGCCATCACACTGATCACTGTTCCAAATTTTGTGGAGGCCAACCTGACATTCGATCTGTGTTGTTTTAGTCTTCATTGAAATTTATTTGGTAATTATCATTTTCCTCTTCAATCTATTATTTTGGTGTTTGTTTGGAGAGTTTGAAAGTATATTTTTATTGTATAAATGGTTATGAACATGTTGGTATGTTTGGTTGGTGTAAATGACCTTTTTTGGCAAGAAAATTTGACAGGTCCCACCTGAATTCCAGTGAGAAATAATGACCAACACAAAAATTATGATTTTATTTTTAGTAAATATTATAAATTATGGGAATTAATTTTTGTAACTTGACTAAAGTCTAATTTCTTTTCGATTGTGAGATAAAAATCCTGGAAGATTTTTGGTGTAAATTATTCTATTTCCATTTAAATTGTTTGAGCTCGTCAAAATAAATTATTTGTGAAGTAATTTTTCTAGAATTTTAGGGAATTATTAGAAAATTAATTGTATTTATTCATTAAATTAAGTATTATTTATTACTCCTTCCATTCCTTTCCAATTGTCTTTTAAGGTAGTGTTATAAGGATTAAAAATCTTATTTAATAGGCATAATTATAGGTGCAAATAACTATATAACTCTCTTTTAGAAAGACTAAAAGTTAGTATGAATTACAATTACTCTAATAAAGACACTTATTCTAAAATCAAGATATGGATAAATTTGGAAAGAAAAGTTTATTTTTTATTGGTAATCTAAAAAGCTCATTCAGAGTGGAAAAAATTCTATTTTTTAAAAGACAATTGGAATGAGACGGGGGGAGTATAGAGAAAATTGGAGCGTCGACATTGGAGACTAGGTGGATGAAGATACGTCAGCCGGCTTGCTCCACTTGTAAGTTAATATTTTGAAGTGTATGTGTAGATGGCAGTGTTTAGCGCGCGCCCAAACTTATTGCAACCATGACATTGTTTGAGCTCAGTGCTCTAGGGAACACACTAACCATTGTCACAAAGACATGGCGTGGAGATGAGGAGTCGCCACCCAGGGTAATAACTGGGACAAATCGAAAGTGGTGGTAACTCGATTCTCTAATACAAGCTAGCACCACAACCAGGAGTTCT